>NDXB01021018.1:75338-222902 GCA_002631895.1 Agapornis roseicollis
GTCAAAAAAAAACAAACCCCCCCCCCCCCAATTTAAGTTTCCACTTACAATGAAGAATATGTAGGTCGCAGGAGAAACAGCAGAGGCACGTTTGACATGTGTGAGATATGACTGGATATCCTCACAAGTACTCTCGAAATGGCTTTAATTTTCCAACTCAGCTCAGGCCATTTACTTCCCTGCAGCCATATCATGATGCAAAACAACCCTTTCACCATCTCAGACAGCCCAGAGGCTGAGTCAAACGGAAACACTGCTGCAGCATGGCAACTGTATGGTCTCACCATCCCCAGGTCCAATCTTCTTTGGAAAGAAGTTCAGTGGGACAAAAGTCTACAGGGCAGAAGGTGCCCTTCCCAGTCTCTACTCTCTCTGCACATAGCTGGCCTTGCCTGCACACCACTGAGAACAAACACTGATAGGTCAGAAAGGATTTTTCTGCCCCTTAACATTATCCCATACAACCTTCACGCATGGAAGCAGACTCCCTGCACAAATCAGTGAGGCCTTTTGCTCACCTCTGAATCACTCCATGTGGTCAGGATGTGAGGCAGCATGCGGTGTGTGAATGCTGCTTGCTGAACTGCTCACAAAGGCCTCCACCTGCCTCTGATCCCCCTTTCCCATCTGTCATCACTAAATTTCCTCTTGGCAGAGACTTTCTCCTCATCATCAGTCTCCACAGGCTCTCTCCGCAGGGCTCAAATCAAGACTTCTGGCAGAGGTGTTACTCCAACTGCAACCAAAACCTCAAAAAGGAAGGGATGGATTTGACCAGAGAGTGAGCATGTAACCAGCAACAGTGCCTGGGAACAAGACAATTACTTCTGGTTCTGGTAACTGTATTTCAACGACAGAAAGATTTAAAGCAATGACAGTGTCATAGCTCATTCTTTTCCATTGGAAATAATCCTGTAGCACAGGTAAAACTCAGGCCAGGCATGCTGGGGACTGGAAACAGCTGGCTGCAGGAAGAGCATGTGTGTGCCAAATCTCATTTGCATCACTCAATTAGCTTTCCCTCCGCTATTGCAAAGATGGGTTTCCTGATGGGGCTCACTGGACTAGGCTCTTTCTTCAGGTCAGAAGTGGTTTTCCCTGGCTCTTTGCCTTGTGCCAATGTGCCTTCAACATAATGCAGCCAGACAGTCCATCCCCTCCCTCCAGTGGAGTTTGTGAGGTCAGAGAGTTTCCTTGGGAAGGATAGGAGAGTGAAAATCTGTACTGATAAATGAGTGAGACTAAGTTAATTTATAGAGCCTGCAATCCGAGTTGAACTTCATGAATCCACTTGCAAGGGACACAACAGTGGTTAGGGATGATACAAATGCAAGACTGGATACTGTAAAAGGGCTTTCTGTAGCAGGCTGCCTATAGTCTGCTGCCTAGTCACCAGAAGGATGAAAAACTATCAACTACTGATCACATTACTAGGAGTATTATGACCTGTCACCCTCTGCAGAGAAAGGGAAAGCAGCCTCAGTGATATAGGACAGTTCAGCATGATTAGCCCCTGTGAAGCAATATTGGATTTACACCAGCTGAGGATGGGGCCAACCTTTAGGATCCAAAGCGCATCATTCCAGAGCTACTCCAGCAGTGAGGAAATCAAAGTGATTCTGGATATATTGATCTTCTTCCTCAGGAGCTGCACGTATATAGTTAAGGTGCTCCAGACAAATGCAACACGACGCAGATGTTAGAGGGCAAAAAGCCAAGCAACAGATCTCAGTAAATAACCAAGCTACTCCTTCTCTTCTTTCTTCCTCCACATTTATTTTTGTTTAGCTGCACATCCAAGCTTGTTCCGGGGGGCAAGGGAGAGCAAGGGCTGCTTAATTAAAGACGTGCAGCTGGTCAAAGCAGCAAAAATCACAGCAGGTGAACTAAGAAGCACCTCAGTGATGGACTGGCTACGGTGCGCTCCCAGTGCCATCGTGTGGCGAAACGTGCTTAACACAAGGGGTACCCGAAACAGAAAAGCCGGCGGACACACAACCCATAACTCAGCAAGGAGGTTCTCTCTACCTCGTAAACCATGAAGGGAAAGCTCAAGTCAGCAAGAGGCTGGAGCTGAAATACAGCCCAGCACATTAATTTACTGCTATCTCTCCTGCTTAGTTTTATGCAGTCAGTTTTCTTGAAGAAAGAAGATTTGTATTTAAATATGGCTGGAATTATAGACGTTTAAAAGTACAAAAGCAACACATACTGCATAATCACAGCAAGGCAGAAAAGCTTAAAAATCAGCTGGCCAGGCTGGAAAAAAACAGGGTATTTAACCTTCAGAAGTAGTAAGTGAGGACAAACCCTGAGTTTGGATGCTGTGCCCTCAGTACATGAGTGCAGCCTGCACTCATTGCAGGCCATCCACAATCCCAGCCTCAGTCTCAGAGATACAATGAGAACTTTCTAAAGTAAACCAGGACTTCCATAATACCTAGGAACAGCTAATGCCTAAACACAAGCCTAAGAGTGTACTCAGAGATGTCCTCTGCCTGGGTGAGGCAGTGACCTGGGTTTTAAGACAACACTGCTTGTTCCAAGCACAGAAATAAACTTCTCAGCATTGACTGCATCTGTGCTCAGGGCTTACCAGAGGCTTCCCAGCAGGATGATCAGGACGACCATTGTGTCCTAGGATAAAGCTGGTGGGTTTTTCTTACCTGTTCACTTCCTTCAGGATTTTCTCCATGTTCACAATGCCACGCATCTTATACAGGAACCACTTGTCAATGGCTGTGAGTTTGTGAATGACATCCACAGGGACTTCATTACCCAATGCCTGCCAAACAGAGGACAGCACCAAACAGCCCCTTTGATACATGCTTCACAAATCAAGATTTAGTCTGCAAAAAGGTAGGAACAAGTGGATAGCACAAAAAAATAGACAGCACTGTAGACTAAGCTGGACAAATAAAGGCTCATCTAACCCATCTTATTTTCTGCAGCAACAGAAAATGGGCCCCTCAAGCAGGGTAGGGAGGTAGAGGTACCAAAAGCTGGCTTCTGTTTAAGCAAGAGAGAGGTAACTTGCAGAGTCAGCAGCCAAACTTAAACTGATGGCAACAAGGCTTGGTGCCTTAGGAAACTACAGGGGTGCACATGCAACCTGCCGTGCTGACTCCTCCACCTGCACCTACTCCCAGTTGAGCTGCCTAAATCTCAGACCCTCTGGCAACCTCCTAGCTGCAAGTGCTAGACAGGAAGGACAGATTCTCAGCTGTGAAGCAGCTCTTTGCTTTAGAACATAAATATTGATTTACCATTGAAATACAAAGCTGAATCAAAGCACATAGGCTTGAAATACCTCTGAAGCAAGGGAAAGGGATGCCCCATCCCTGGCAGTGTACAAGATCAGGTTGGAAGGGGCTTGGAGCAACCTAGTCTTGTAGAAAATCTCCCTGCCCATCGGAGGGACTTGGAACTGGATGAGGTTTTAGGTCCTTTCCAACCCAAACCATTCTAGAATTCTGTTTCCATGTAAGTCCAGTCCTGGGCAACATTGAAAAATGTCAAAGCTATGGCATACAGTGAGAGAAGCTCAAGTTATCTCAAGTTAATGTCAAGATCATTCAAATTTACCTGCATTATCTTGCTGGGGCTATATTTTTGTTTGTTTGTTTTCATCCAACTATTTGCAAGCATGGAGTAAAGAGGAACCCCACAGAGGTACTATTCATAAGACAATGGATTGCAATCATATATTAGAGAGCCCCGCAGTGTGATACAGTTGTATTTTCTACCTAGTGATATTCCTTGGGTCTCACCAGTGGTGTAGAGTTACAGCTCTCTTGACAAAACAACTAAAGGGTTTCCAAGCAGCTTGGCTGAGTACTGCTCTCACAACCATTCTCTTGTCCTGAGAGATAAGAAGGTACTCACTTGAATATCCTGCTTGCCTATAAGCAGCACTGAAAATCTCCAATGCACTTGTTGTTCCTTTAGAGTAACCAGTCACACACTGAACCTTCAGCTGGTGATTGGCACACACCAGCCACTGCTCTTCCAAAGAGAGGAGGGAGCCACAGTAGTACAGCATGACTTCAGAGCCCTCTTCACCTTCCAGAGCACCCCATCCAGCAGTCACTGGCCCCATGCTAGGAAGTAAAGGAGTTTATAGGACTGCCTTCACACGGTGAGTGAGGGAGCAAGCCTGGTCTGCAGGCAAAGCAAGGGAGGGCAGTTGAGCTCTGTGCTATGTCTGGGGCCAGTACCCTTGTTCCTTCAGTCCCATCCCTGCTCTTCACACAAGGAAGCGTTTAGCTTCCTTTAGCGAACAGCTGGAAGACCAGAGACCTGGTGTGAAACAGAGCATAGACCAAATCCACAGCCTATGTCTTCTGAAGCCACTAGCATACAACCTGAAGAGGGCCCAGAAAAGATGCGATACAACCTGAGCAGCTCTGCTCATCAGGCAGTTCCATCCCCGGAGTTACCCACTCTGGCCAAGAAACAAGTCTCATCTATTTCAGCCCCTTTCCTAGTGCCTTCTTTCACATTACAACAGGGAGTCTCATTACAACAGCAATCGCTCTGAATGGCAGCTGAACTCCCATCCCTTTCACCTGAACAGTTACTGTTTTCATCACCCAACAGACAAAGGAGAGAGAAAAGGCAAAAAGCCTTGCAAGAGCTGACTTAGTGGGGCTTAAGGGGGAAGAGAAGACATACAAGGAAGCTCTATCCTGTTCCAAACAAAGCTGATGGATAATGGAGACTAACTGTTGGCTTTCAAATGTCAGCAGGCTGGAAAGGGATTTTCCAGGCAGACAGCCCCAGCTGCCAGAAGTACCTGTCACTGATACTGCTTGCCTCAGTTATTAACAGGGATGAATTAATGCACTGTGCATGGCTCAGGCAGCTCTTTACAGGGAGGGATTAAGACCCTGATCTTGCTTTGTTTTCAACAGCTCCCAGTGAAAATGCCACCAGCTGGGAACACCCCGTGTGTTCAGTGGGACCCAAGCTCACCTTTGCCTCCCCATATCCCCTGTATTACAATGGGGCTACAATTAACCTTTCATAAAAGCTCTCTGAGCCACGCAGAGACAAGAAGCAAGACTTTTCTCTCAGTCACAGTAACAAAGACCAGAACAGCTGCTGAAGGTTGTTCTACACTTAAGCACTTCCCCAGCTTGAAAAACAAGAGTCAACAGCTGGACAAAGCCACACATTCATAGAACATCTTACAAACGGTCTGAACAAGCAGCACAGGAGGAACAAGCTACGTGAAAACCTTGTTACAGCACAACCTCAGTTCCCTACACTCACGTGGAGGATGTAATGAGATGAATCAACACACGAGCACAAAGGGCTTAAAGACTCCACCACACAAAATCAGGGGCACAAAAACTGATGGATAGGCACTCCTGGTTTGCAGTCTTGGAAAAATCAAAAGGTGAATATGAGCTATAAAAGGCAACTGTCCCATCCTCCTCACAGAGGGCATGGACAGATGGACAAGTTAGCTGCAGCAAAACCACAGCATGCAATTGTGCCTACTTTCTAAAGCAAACTAATCCCACATTTGGCATGTGATATACACAGGAAAACACCATGGAGCTGAAGGAAGTCATTTCACACCCAGGCTTCCCCTCTTACCAAGACACCTTGACAGATGAAGTGATTTGCCCAGTGTGACAGGAGAAGGCCTAAAAGAATGCTAAAGGAAGTTGAGCTTATTTCCAGGAATAGGAAATATCCTGTATGCTAAGTTGCAGATAGAAGTACAATTTTTGTGTTTGTTTGGTTTAAGCCCATGCCAACATAACTGCAAGGTGGCAGTGCTCTCAGACTGCAGCTTGCCATGCTTTATCACATCCTTTGTTCAGTACTCAAAAGCATCTTCAATTTCTCTTTCCTCCTTTCCTATAAATTAATGGTAATCTTCAAAACCAGCCAACTTTGACTGACACACGAGTGTAAATCAGGGCTGAATACTCAGCAAACAATTACAGCATAGGAACAAAGCGAAGCAGTCCAGGTCTCCACCAACACTCAGCCGAAAGTACCAGAACACAGGAATGCACCTGAATGCAATGAGCACTGGTTAAGATTGTACCGAAAGACAAACATGTTACATGAGTACAGAAGGTGCAGGAAAATACAGATGTCAGCAGGACAAACTGAAGTCATGTAGCCACTTGATATTGTGTTCTGCACAGGAAATTACATGCAACAGAATATGTGTACTTCAAAATCAAGGATCCTACACAAGGTGGTCCCAGTGTGATTAACAGAGGGAAACCAGGAGATAGAGAATACTCAGCCTCTGCCACCTCAGTTGACCTGATCTAGTAGCTATAATGCAAGGGACATAGGTCAAGAGCTTTCTATCTTCTGTTACCTTGGCTATTGCATATATCCGAGTGCTGGATGGCTCAGAGAGATCCTTCTGGAGATCTACAACAGCTGGCCAGGCTTTATTCATAGGCAGATGTGAAGTGAAGCCATCTACAGAGGGGTGGCACATTCTCAGGGCCTTTTGGAAGCTCTCTTCAAAAGTACGGCCAATAGCCATGACCTGCAATGGAGAGCAGTGTTATGGAGACCATGTTAGCAGTGGTGAGCTGCTGCCCAGCTGTCCCCTGAATAACAGAGGAGTGACAATTAAAAACCATAAGACAACATAAGGAGGACATGGAACTGTTGGAGCAAGTCCAAAGGAGGCCACAGGAATGATAAGGAGGCTGGAGCACCTCCCATACAAAGACAGGCTAAGAAATCTGGTGCCTGGTTCAGCCTGGAGAAGAGAAGGCTGTGTGAAGACCTTACAGCAGCCTACATAGGGCTACATGGATGCTAGAGAGGGACTCTTCATCAGGGACTGTGGTGACAGGACAAGGGGTGATGGGTTCAGACTGAAACAGGGGAAATTTAGGTTCAAAATAAGGCACAAGCTGTTCCCTGTGAGGGTGCTGAGGCACTGGCACAGGGTGCCCAGAGAAGCTGTGGCTGCCCCATCCCTGGCAGCGTTCAAGGCCAAACCCAAACCTTGCTGTGATCTAAACCATGAAGATGGACATTCAGAAAGATTACAACCTTTGGACCTTCCCCCTATGATAGTCCTGCTAACTTGAAGACAGGCATAGCTGACTGAGCACTGGGAGTACCAATTCTAGGCCTGACTCTGCTAGTATTATCAACAGGGAGTTTTGGATGAGTGACTCCTTTCTGCTTTCGTCTCCCTGTCTGTAAAATACAGGAAGCTGCTGCTCTCCTCTGTAAATTCCTTTGAAGCACTTTATAGAGGGAAACATATGCAGCAACATGGGTGTAGTAATATAGAAGGATATTTCTGCTCGACAACCTGTTAGAGATAGAAATTCACAGTGGGAATTTTAAGGTTCAGAACAAATCTGTGCCTCTTCCTTTAAATTACATTTAACAGTGACTCTCCCCTGTGAGGTCTCTCTTAAAGGATTACTCCTCCTAGGCATGGCAGGACTGGCATTTCCCTCCTTCAATCTTAACATCACATCTAACAAGCAAGCAAGCCTTTCTCTGTGGAAATCTGCGAGGTAACAGAGCTTTGTCTCCAATTTCTACATTTTTATTTCCCAGTGCAGTGAAATCCTCACAGCATAAAAACCTTCCCAAACACAGCGCTGGAAATGTCAAAAGAAAAGAATAACATTGTTCTCCTCCCACTGCTCCAGGCCCACTGCCCAGCACAACAGAGCTCAGGAACAAAACACAGGCCAGGCTAGGCTGTTTGATTAATACAAAAGCAGTAGAGGCTGCACTCTGGCTTCAGGTTCAAGCCAGGGGAGATGGCTGTGCCATACCAATATAGGCACAGCAGCAAGCTCTCTGTTTCAGACACCCTCTCCTGCTCCCAGGTCCTGCAGACTAACCTTTCTGCTGAGTAGCTCCACCAGCTGCAAACTGCATCTCTTAAACTTCTCCATCCCTGCTTCAGTTCACTCCCCAGCAGTCACAGACCTGCACTGTTGGAGCACTGACTCTTCCTGCATCTCCCTCCTCCCATTACTCAGCAAACTGCCTTGAGAAGGACACGGGGTTCATGCAGTTCTGCTTTGGTGATATATGACCTGCAAGGACTCAGTATTTCCTCCTGCTAATGAGAATGGCCAGGAAGTGTTTACAGCTGATGGTGCACAAGGCAACTGTACTTAGAAACCCCAGCTCTACAGAACAGTCCAACAACCCCTAAGCAGTGAGAGCTATTATCAGTAAGCATCAACTCACTGAAAAGAAAGTCAAACTCATTGCCATTAAAAGCCAAAACTGCCACTGAAAAATCAAGTTCTAATTAATCCTTCCAGTTGTATGATGGCTTGCTGCTTGAGCAAGGTAGAATTGATATCAGGAAGGTCTCACATGTCAAAGCAATTTAATAAAAGAGCTACTTGAAAAGCATTAGGTAAACACAGCAGCTGAAAAAATACACTTCAATTCTTTTGCTTTGGTAGCTGGTAAAAGTGGGTAATGTGCCGTTTTGTTTCATTTCTTTCCTTTTAGAACAAGGGCCCAAATACGCCGTTATTGTCCCAGACACCTTAAAATCAGGCTTTAAAAGTCACACTGTCACATTCAGGATACAAGAGACTTAATCACTTAGAGAAGTCAAGACTTCATAACAAGATTTCAGGTTGTATTTTCAAACAGGTGTGGATTTGAAGAGCAGAAGTAGGCCGAGACTTGGCATATGGTTTTAGCAGAGAGGACAAATGACCATGGGAGCACATGAGAGTTGCGGCTCATCAGCATCACTGGTAATCTTAACAAACCACAACTCTTGATTTTATATTCTAATTCACCACCACTACAGAGCCCTCAACAAAAATAACTTTGAGGGTCCTGTAGCAAGGGTTAAGACCAAAGAATGAAGTCAACCTCAGGTGATCCAGTGGTCTCTTCCCTTAGGAATCAAACCATTTAGGAATCCATTTTGTGATATCCAAGATTACACAATCCTAACTCACCATTAATTATAGTACTGGATAAAAATTATTTGAGCTGGATAAATACCTTCAAAAACCATTAGGTCCCTGAAAATAGGTATTATGAGGGTTTCCAAGAAAAAGAAATGAGTGGTGGAATAGAAGAGAAAAAGAGAGTCTTGCACTCACCTCTCCCACACTCTTCATGGAACTTCCAATCCGGTTGGACATATGCTGAAAACGGTCCAAATCCCAGCGGGGTACCTTGGTAACAACGTAATCCAGGCTGGGCTCAAAGCAGGCAGAGGTTTTTCCTGTCACCACATTCTTGATTTCTGGCAAAGGGATCCCCAAGGCAATTTTGGCAGCAATAAACGCTAATGGATACCTGGCATAGAGAACAAGTAGAGAATAGCAGAGTGGGAAGTACTTTGCTTTTGCAAATCCCAGGAGTGGGTCAAATTAAACACATGTGAGGTGATTTTCGCTCCTCAACACAACAGAAGGTTACTGTGCTTGAACGCAGCCAGGCTCATCCACCTTCCTACCCTAATACATTGGAGAGCTACCTACCTAGACCTGGGACTTACATTATTATCTCCAAAGCCACCAGTGTTAAGTACCTGTCATGCCCACAGTGAGACCACACACAAGAAATCTGTTTTGCTGCAAGTCTACCATCCAAAAAAGAATGACATCCAATCAAATGTCCACTATCCAACATCATGGCTTACCTCCAGTCTGCTGTGGCACTTCAACAACCACAAGAGTTATTGAGAACTGAAAATTAGAGATCAATTTGTGCCTCTCTACAGCATCTGCAAAGTGCTATTAAGAAGCCAATTTTTAAATAGCGTGCTCTGACCACCCTTATCTTGATTAGTTTATGATTAGCCAACAAAACAAAGGAAGCTAGCAACACCATTTGCATCAATCTGACAGACAGCTCATTAATAACTGTGTTCTCTGGGTCCCAGAGATGATTTGCAGCCAACATATGGATATAGTGGATATGCTTTGTAAGGACAGCTATTAGGCTCCCCCCACACCTCCTGGGAGTTTTTCTACTTGTAGTAACATCAGCATCAGGTTGGGTTAGACCTGCAGGGCTCACTAACCCCTTCTTCCATGTCCCAGCAGGACCGACTCTCCAAGGGTCAATCCCAGCAGATGCTGACAAGAGTTGCTCTTAGCAGCTTCTCATGCAGAAATCTGCACCTTACTGCCCTGACTGCTTCAGAGTTCTCCCTAACAACCAACTTCAGTTTTCATTGCTGCAAATTAAGCTTGCACATCCTTGTCTTAACTGAATGGAAAGCAGATGCATGAGCTCTTCTTCCTTACAGCCGTCTCCTCTATGCTTCAATAAACACTGATGCAATTTCCTTATCAGAATTCTCTCTTCCTGTTCATCTCCCCTCGTTTTTCACTTATTCATTTGTTTGTTCTCTAGTTTTGTGGTGGGTTTTTTTGGGGTGGGGGGTGAAATAATCTTACCCTGTTGCCTTGGAAGCCAAAGCTGAACTTCTTGAGAGCCTGGCATTAACTTCAATGATGTAGTAGTCCAGGGAAGTTGGATGCAGAGCAAACTGGATGTTACACTCTCCCACAATGCCCAGATGTCGGACGACTTTGATGGCACGATCCCTCAGCATCTGGAATTCCTCATTAGTGAGTGTCTGGCTTGGAGCCACTACAAAAGAATCTCCTGTTGTCACAAAGAAGCAGAAAAGGAAGATGAGAAGCTGCTCAGTGGCAGATAAATTCTAGCCACACAGGTCACTTTCCTAACTAACCCACTGCAATAACGAAGTTACCACAGACATTCTAACCTGTGGATGCACAGTTGATGAAAAGCACAGATAGTTAGAAGCCCAGAGCTGGAGAGGCCAAGCAGTCATACAGTAAATGGGATCATAGGGGTCCATTTCACACTGTAGCTGGCTGTATCCAAGATCCGAAGAGTATTTCTAGAGTGACTTCATCAACCACAAACCTATGTCAGTAACAGCAGCCAGAAGGGAATGGCATAAAAAAAGCTAATGAGCCATTTCCAGTTACGCAGCCTGTGCCCAAGCCTACCTGTGTGGACTCCCATAGCGTCTATGTTCTCCATGTTGCAGACAGCAATACAGTTATCAGCAGCATCTCTCACAACTTCATACTCTATCTCCTTCCAGCCAACAACTGACTTTTCTACCAGAATTTGGTTAGTCATTGCAAATGCCTGGGAAAATGGTAGGGAAAAGGAACAGTAAAAAAGAAAAACTTATTAGACCATGTTCCATATTTCAGATGTTCCATGGGACATCCCAGACCAACATGAAAATTGAAAGGTGAAGGTAAGTGAAGCTCACAGCACTGACAACAAACACTATGTATTTCTCTTTTTTAAAGGAAACAACCATATTAGCTTCATTTGAAAAGTACAGGAAAATATTTCTGTGACCTGATGGGAAACAAAGGCAGGGCATGTGAGCTTGCAATGGCATATAAATAACAAACAGGAATATAGAAACATCTAAGGCTTCTATCATGCAACAGACACATGCTTTTGGTTGTGGATGTGGGTAGCCCCATGGACTTCAACAGAAGTCTGCAGAAAGCTGAATGATTAAGTGATGGGGATGTGGGTGCCAGCAAACACTATATAATTAATAGTATTAATAATGCTTCTTATCATTGGTATACTAACCAGAAGCAAGATTCGTGATTTATTCTTAAGCAGATCTTGAGAGCACTCCTCAGTGCAAGAGACAAAATGAAAAATACAGGTTGTTGGTAAACAAGCATAATCTAAGGAATAAATGGTCTTAATATTAGCAGATAAAAACCATTAATTCTCTCCTAAAATCCTAGAAAATGAGAGCTACATTATCCATCCATCCTTTAGCAAAGCTCCTTGTTTTAATGCTGCCCATGCATCAGTCTGCAGTCTGGTGCCCTCTGTAGTTAGCTCAAGCTGCTAGACAACTGCTGCCCCCAGCTCTTGTCAAACTCGCACACAGAAAATGAAAAGCAAAAGTAGCTTGAGGAGTGGCACTTCACATTCACACCCAGCACAAACACTGAATCTGTGGGCATGTAGCAGGAATGCCCAATCACACTTGTAAAACAATCTAAGCTGCTCCTGTGTTACTGTCTGTTGCCTTCTCTCACTCAAAACGAGCAGTCTCAGGAAACACGAACAGATTACTTGAAGTATGTGTGCTATGAAACATCCACTGGTGTTCAGTCCTCTAAATTACATACAATTCAGAGTTCCATGTCTGAAAACCCAGTTCACACAATTACTACAGATCCCCTTTGGAATTGAGAACAAGGGAGTTTCTGCTGGACTGTAGACATGAGCATCCAAAATTGAGCTAATTTAACTCAATTTATAGGGGGCCTATAAGGACGCTAGGGAGGGACTCTTCGTTAGGGACTGCAGCAATAGCACAAGGGGTAATGGGTTAAAACTTAAACAGAAGAAGCTTAGATTGGATATAAGGATGGATATATTGGATAGAAGATTGGATACATATATTGGATATAAGGATACATATATTGGATATATGTTCTTTACTGTTAAGGGTACTGAGGCACTGGAATGGGTTGCCAAGGGAAGTTGTGAATGCTCCATCCCTGGCAGTGTTCAAGGCCAGGTTGGACAGAGCCTTGGGTGCCATGGTTTAGTGTGAGGTGTCCCTTCCTGTGGCAGGTAGGCTGGAACTGGATGATCTTAAGGTCCTTTCTAACCCTGACTATTCTATGATCCTAACCCAAACTGTTTTCCACTGTATATTTTGAAATGTTGATACCAAACTGGGAGGTACTGTTGGCTCTCTTGAAGGACAGGAGGACTTAAAGAGAGATCTAGATTGATTGGAGCATTAGGCTGTGATTAATGGAATGAAATCTAATAAGAAATACCAGATTCTGCACCCAGGATGGAGTAATGCCAGGCACAAGCATAAACTAGGACAAGAAGTGGCTGAAGCCAACAAAGCTGGTGAAAGGGCTGGAAGGAAAGTCCTGTGAAGAGTGGCTGAGAACTTTGGGCTTGTCTAGCTGGGAGAAAAGAGGCTGAGAGGTGACCTCACTGCTCTCTACAGCTGCCTGAGCAGGAGAAGTGGCAATGGAGGTGCTGGTCTCTTCTCCCTGGTATCCAGTGACAGGATTCACAGGAATTCTGCAAAGCTGCATCAGGGGAGGTTCAGACTTGACATTAGAAAGCATTTCTTTACTGAGAGGGTGGTCAAACACTGGCACAGGTTTCCTAGAGAGGTGGTCAATGCCTCAGGCCTGTCAGTGGCATCTCAACCACAGGCAGTGGGGCCAGGAAGTTGGACTGGATGATCATTGTAGCTCTCTTCCAACTGAAATACTCTGTTCTACTCCAATTCAAAATGATGAAGTTCTTTTAGGATAACATTTTGAGAAAATGAATGTATTTATTTAGAAAGTAAAACAGAATCAGGCTTTTCAAAGAAGATGTTTCAGAACCATGAAGCATTTACTAAAGATAAGAACTGCTCAACTCCAAAGTTTCATAGCCAATGAGATGCTTATCAAGAGCAGCTGGTTTACAGATCTCAGGGAAAAACTGAGATGTTCAAAACCACCTTTAAAGAACACCAAGAAACGCTGATCAAAACCAGCTTTTCCTACTGAAAAATACATGGATCTCAACTTTTTCAGACAGCTGCACTCCCAGAGCTCCTGAGTGAATTTCTGCTTGCTTTAAACAAAGCCCATGCATGTTGGGCAAGCAAAGTGCTTCCAGCTTTAGCCATCAATCTGTGAGATGGGGTTACTGAACCCAATGTCTCCTCCTGCATCTGTCAAGTCCTGTCCACTGGGCCTCCCTGCAACTGACACTGCCTGAGCGGATATTTGCTCAGCACTAAGCACACTAAAGCCAAAGTCTGTTCGCATGGGAGCAGTGTGGAAGGATACACAAACAGCATTTTCACAGAGGTATCTTACTGGCCTCAGTAAGACACTGGAGATGAAACACTGCTGTGTTCTGTCCTAGAGATACATGAAAGATTAAGAGGTTCAGCAAATCAGGGAAATGAAAAACTAAGAATTTTAGACACAGAAATTTATTTCCTAAAATTCCACATTTTTGCCAAGGAAAAAGCTTTTTGGGTTTGGTTTTGTTTTCCTCAATTATCTGCTTACTTTTCAGAGCAAATTCACAAAACCAATCCCAGATTTCCTCCAGAAGAGCTGTTTCTATAGCCAGCAACAGCTGGTGGATGTCAAATTATGAAGTGTCATCCCATTAAATCTCTACTTGAGCTTTTGACCAGCAAAAATATTGTCTTTAGACAGGAACACAACAGAGGCCCAAGCCTCTCACATCTTCTGTCCTTGATAATACATTGTCACTCAGCATTTAAAATGTTTCAACTTCCTTGACATCTTTCACATGTCATTTGCTCCTGCATGTAGGTGAATATAGTCCAATCTGTTTATTTTCAGACCCAAATTGCTGAAACACTCAAGTAATGACTTGTTTCACATGAATTGAATAGATCTGTCATGTCAACATGTTTGTTATCCAAGCCAGCAGGAATTACGAACAGAGGGCATGAGAAGAAATCAGGATAACACTTTACAGGTAAGATGAAAGGTGGGGTATGTACAATTAACTTAAACAGGAGAGGTTTAGATTGGATATAAGGAAGAAATTCTTTCCTGTTAGGGTGCTGAGGCACTGGAATGGGTTGCCCAGGGAGGTTGTGAATGCTCCATCCCTGGCAGTGTTCAAGGCTGGGTTGGACAAAGCCTTGCACGGCACGGTTTAGTGTGAGGTGTCCCTGCCTATGGCAGGGGGGTTGGAACTGGATGATCTTAAGGTCCTTTCCAACCCGAACTATTCTGTGTTTCTAATTCCAGTGTCTGTGACTATCAGAAGAATATCTAGGAAAACCAGATGTTCAGCTCTACTCCCAGAGCTTGCAATTGCAGACGTACCTTTGTACCAAGGTCCAGCAAGCTTTCTTTATCGGGACATATTCCTGACCCTAGACCACCAAGGGCATAAGCAGAACGTATCATGACTGGGTAACTAATCTTTTCAGCTGCCTTCAGAGCATCTTCAACCTTAAAGGACAAGGGAATAGTTTTCAGAGGTATAATAATGATTCAAATGAACAAAGTCTCAACTCTGGTTACACCATTAACTGGAAATCCCATCAGTAAGACACTGCAAGATGAAAAGAATAACACTTGGCTTTATAATACTGCTTTGTTCTGCCAAACAGCACAAAACAGGAACATGGACTCAAGGAGGGGCTTCTGTCCTTAGTTATGTGTAGACTTCCCTATTAACAAAGTACGAAGTCCTTCTCTGGTCTGGTTTCACAGACATTTTAGCATGAAATAACCCCTCCAACAAACATCCTGGTTTGGTTCCCTCCAAACTCCAACAGGAACAGCACAGAAGCCACCTCAACCCAATTTCCTTATCAACAAGTAAGTGAGCTTAGACTTTCCAAAGCTTAATTGCATTTGCACTCATTCTAAATCCTGGTGAACCAGCATCAGTCAGTGGGGAGTGCTGGTGAAAGCATACCAACTACAGTAGCCACAGTTATATTCAGCTTTCTCTCAACAAAACTACATTTAGTTTTTAATAACTCCAATGGACAACAGTAATAGTAATCACAGCTTCAAAATCATCTGATTTACCGATTCCACTGCAAAGCTAGGAGCAATCTTTTCATTTAGCTCAGTCAGCTTATCACAAAAAAGCTTTCTATCCTCTGTGGCCATGATGGATTCAACTGATGTACCTAGGACCTTCACACCATACTCCTGCAGGACTCCTTGCTTGAAGAGCTCCACTCCTGCAGAGTAAACAGAAGGAGAAGAAAGTATTCAAAAGGTAGCTGCCAACTTCTCTGGCCTTTTCAACAGCTAATTTTAATATTCTTTGTCAGTATTAGAATTCAGAACCATAACATGAAAGCTTCTGTTCTCACATCTACGAAACCTGGAATATGAGTAAAGTCACTGCTTGGCCATCCCCTGCAACACACAGCAAAGGAGTGCAGTGTTCGGAAGAAGCCAAATGAAGCTAACTTTTCCTTTTGATCTCTGCCTCAAGGTGGTCTACAAGTATCAAAATCAGCAATTTGGTATTATGTTCACAACTCAGCAATTACTCACTCCCCCATGGTCAGTATCTTTGCCTGTAGCCCTTAGTAACTTTGACAATGTGCACGTCTGCACAAGTAAAGCCTGCTGAACATTTAGTAAAAACAACGAGTTTGCCTATATGGCACTCACCACAGTTGAGAGCAGTCTGGCCACCCATGCCCAGAATTAATCCATCAGGACGCTCTGCTTTGATGACTTCTGTGACAAACTGTGGAGTGATGGGGAGGAAGTAGACAGCATCAGCCTGCTTTAAACCAGTCTCATTGGTCTGCACTGAAGCAATATTGGGATTCATGAGGACAGTTTTCACATTTTCTTCCTGAAAAAAACAAAAATCTGCATTAAAACTAAATATGTGGAAAAAGATCTAATAGCAGCAGCAAGGAGAGATGGGACTCAACAAGCAGTTTACTAACAGCAGCACTTAAAAAGCCTGGCTCCCCATGTACTCTCCCATAAGGGGTGCCTAGTTTCTTGTACCAGGCTGAGCTAACGCCACTTCTTTACTTTCACGCCTCCACCCGTCAATGGCTCTTCAGGGAATGGAGATTCCCACTTGATTCAGAAACACAGTTGAAATTGCTTAGCACATTTAGGAGTTACACAGGGGAGACAGGAACAAACTCCAGCATCCTCATGGCTGTTTTGTGTTGGAAGTCAGTCTAGACGTCACCAAGAATCAATGAAAACCCAATCTTTCCTTGCCAAGCAGTAGGTCTTTGATGGGGTATCCAGGTAGTTATCAGCTTTTGTACCAATTGGCAACAGTACAAACCCACATTGATAGCTCTGACTTTCCCTAAAGATCCTTTACTTTTCCTGGTGTCATTGCTTTAAGAATCTTGTCCTATTACACTTTCATTTGATACTGCACATACTCAACAGACAAACTCTGCCTCTAAACACAAGACAACGGTTAGCCAAAACTTCATGCTGCATTTTCTCTGTCATATATAAGGAATAGGGTGATGATGAAGTTTATCTGTTTCCTGCTATAGCAATGGAAGTTTTACCACTCTTGGTTACAGACATTCACTGCAGTTTGCCCATTAATAGAAAAAGTTTGAGGTGGTGCTGGGCAGATCAACTCTCCTCATATAGTAAATATTAGTGTAATGAAGAAGCCAACTAAGTTTTGCTAATAATGATGAGACCAGAATGTGACCAAGCTCAATGACCCAAGTCAACCACAAGCAGATAAAGAACAGTGTATTAGTGCTTTGTTGGAAAGGAGGATTGGGAAGAACAAAGGCTGTGACTTCATTTCTCTGACTCACTCTAATCTCCATCAGCTTCTTGGAAAGCAATAAACTTCTACAAACCAACCAGTTGCCAACGATGCTGATTAGAGATGCAAAATACACCTGAATAGAAAGATTTGTGATATGGAGGTTGTGGAGGTTAAGAAACAACTGTGACTGTAATAAAAAACAGGAATTGTGAAGAGTAATAAGAGAGAGGAAGAATGCTGCTGGATTCAGTCAGCCATTCCTCACGTAAATGCTATGAAAGTCTTCCTAGGACCAGTACAGAAATTGCTGGTTTTGCCCAGCTCACAATAAGCATGAAAATGCCATAGGGTTTTATTGTGTTTGATCAAAACATGTGAGTGTTTGACCCACTGGTTTGGGGGAACAAACACACAGTTCACCAAGAGCAGTGGGGTTCTCACTCACAGCTCAGTTCAGGTATAACGTTTTTGCTCTGTCCTTTGATAACTTCAAATACTGCCTTGAAGACCAGCTTGTAAATTTTTGCTGACCTTCTTCACCCATGAAACACACTTTCCTTGGAAATGTATGGTGCAGGGAAGGGAAGGGAGAAAATCCTTACGGAAAATGAGAGAAATGACCCCAAACTCGGTACTTTTCATGGCAGTGCTGAAGGAAAAGGGGAGATCTCTGAGCAAATCTATCTGCTCTAATGAACATATTCAGAAATTCATAGCTATAATTCTGGTGGTAACAAATGGGGGAGGGAGAGGTGCCTTGCTTGCCAACAATAGAGTATCTGTACACCTCAGCCCTTTCTTCCCTACTTATCTGGGGCAGGGAGTCTAAGGACCAGCTAGCAGTGATAAGGAAGATAATTAATGAGAGAATTAATGCTCACTGTCGCTAAGAGGGACACATTTTACTGATAACACATTGTTTGGGATGCTGGATTTTAATCCACTCTCTGTTTGCCCTTGCAACCCCTTCCTCCAACTTCTGCCTTTTTAAACACATGACACTCTGCACAAGGACCACCCATCTTGACTGGGGACCTTTGTTACAACTTAATGAAGACAGTGCATTACTAATGCTCCAGGAGGATTCCACTCCTCTTTTGGTGTAAATCCACCTGTAGTCAGAACGGCTGGGAGAATTCCCACAGCATGTAACCTGGAATGGTTAGGGTTGAAAGGAACTTTCTTAAAGATCACCTAGTTCTCATCAATTCACTCAAAGCAATGACTTCCAAGATTATCAATCTATTCTGGAAACAAAACTTGGCATATATGACCTTTAAAAAGTTCATCCCATTTAAAACAAACAGCATTTACAAAACCTGCCTTGATAAGGGGTATAAAATCTTTTGCATAACAGTCTTGACAGCCGCCAACCATTTAGCTGTTGTTGTTATCTGTCTGCATTGCAATGTGTTGGCATGGCACAAAAGTTTCAGTAATTGCAGCTCAGGTATTCCTGACCATATTCCTCCTATTCAAACTTAAACAGGGGAAGTTCAGATTAGAAGGAGGAAGTTCTTTACTGTCAAAGTGGTGAGGCACTGAACAGGTTGCCCAAAGAAGTGGTGAATGCTCCATCCGTGGCAGTGTTCAAGGTCCAGTTGGGCAGAGCCTTGGGTGCCACGGTTTAGTGTGAGGTGTCCCTGCCCACGGCAGGGGGGTTGGAACTGGATGATCTTAAGGTCCTTGCCAACCTTAACTATTCTATGATTCACTTCCACTGATCTTGACAAGCTTGGAGTCACCAGTCACATATCCCAAACAACAGACTGCTCGAAGACTGAAATGGAAAGCTTGAGAACGTATCTCTTTGGAAGATAATTCCGAGTGTTTAATTCACATCACTCGACCAACAAGTTCACAAACAAAACAATGACTAGATTTCCCTACAGCCATTTTTTCTCACCAGATTCCCTGCCCCAGTGATCCCACAGTTAGCTGGGAGAGGGTAAAAATGAAACACATGAGGTTAGTATTTTCCAAGCATCCTCTCACCTTCATGGCTTTCACAGCCTGGGATCCAGAGTAATCGAATTCCCCTGCCTGACCGATTGACAGACCTCCGGATCCTAGAATGAGAACTTTGGAGACCTGGAAATGTCAAACAGCATGGAAAAAAATCAGTCCTATCACAGAGGATGTTGGAATGAACAGACAGCATTGAACAGTCTCAAATTACAGAACAGAAGTCTTTAAAGAGAGAAAGGCAAGTCCAAAACCACTGCAGTTTTACTTCTAAGAATATTTTTCTACTGGACTTGCCCTATATATCTCTGCATAGAGAAACACATGACTTATGTGTAGGGCATACAGTAAACCTGTTAGTTGTATCATGAGCTTAACTATGCCTCACTTTGGCTGCCCACAAAATCCAGCTGCCTTTTAAGACAGCAACACTATGAAATTCAGCTCACACGAAGAATTGCAGACTTACTTGCTAAGCAACAGAGCATCAACATTATACTGCTGGCACAGAAACTCAAGGCCAGATTATCCCAGGGCACCTCACATACTGCCAGGAGAATACCCCACATCAGATCTTACAACCTTCAAAGAAGAAGTTAACACATGAGACCCCTGATGACAGTGAGATTGGCAGCTGACAGGTCTTTTGTAAGGGAAGCCCCCTCTGACTTCCTTGGTCAGCTTTTTGTGCCATAGGTTCAGTAGGAATTAACAAGTGCCTCACTGACAGGCATGAATAATGGGTGTCTGTACACTGACCTCCACTCTGGAAGCTGTCACTCCAGCTTTGGGCAGGACCGAGGAAACTGAGCCTTTCCCTCTCTTAATCAGTGTAATAAATGAATCAAACAGGAACTAGGAAAAATAAACACATGTATTTAATCACCAAAGTGGAACTAAATAAATGCGAAGCTCTTAGCTCTGCTCTGCTGCCTTCAGAAGGTAGATTTACAACATCAGAGGAGAGGGGATCATTGCTTGAAATTCATTTAACAAGTTTGACATATCTGGCAAAGCTGCGTTCAAGAAAGTGAGGTCATATCAGGAAGAGAACACATATCAATCACATCCATATGCTCTGCTTGTATATGGCTGGCAATGCAATGAATGGACATGCATTAAAAGCTAAAATACAGAAAAGCAGACATTAACTAGCTTGAAGGAATCATCTGGAATGAAGCCTGCTGCAGATCTGGGATCTGAACAGGTATATCTAAACATCAGTTGTGCTACACCAGTACTGTCCTTCCAGAGGAAGCTACAGACAGTGGGAAAGGCCCCCCATCTGACCACCACACATTTGCAGAGCGTCTGTCTGCTGGGAATGATGGAAGCAGTACAGATGGGTCCTGCAAGACCATCAGGATAGGCACTGCATTATAGAACCCATGCCAGCAGCTGGAGTGCACAGACTTGGGAGAGGCACAGCTGAGAGTTGTTTGGAGTTCTCTAAGATTCACTAGTCCAATCAGATTGCTATGAAACTTCTCGCTACCAAGATATTTACTTGAAGGTTTAATCAACATCATCAAATTAAGATTAAAATAAGAACTTTGATACGTTCTTCCATCCTCCTCTCTCAAGCAATGCTAAATGGTTTATTTATGTTCAGACATGCCCCCTTTACATTCCACATCCCCTGTTGCTGCTTAGTCATACACTGTGACTACACAGCCAGTTGTTACAGAGTTTGTGCAAAGTCACAGATGGGGGATTAAAATTTCATTTCACTTAGGAGAACCAGAGTGAGGAAGTGTGAATCCATTTACATAACTCTACAGTAATTATAAGATTTGAAAGTGGAACTAAAATGTACTAGAAAGTTAATGGTTTTATTACAAAGCATCTGGCTAGCATTTTTTCCTGGTAAAATAAAACCCTTTTCCTTTTGCAATTGCCCCACAAGAGATTTGAGCCTGATCCTGCAAAGGCTTAAACACTTCAGTAACTTCAAACACACAGATAATCCCACCAGGGCTCCAAGCATACACATCATATGAATGGAATCATTGATCCAAAGCATACAGAAGTCAATAAATGCCTTGCTGTTGATTGTAATTAGCTGGGGATCAAGCTAAGCAGACACAAGCCTATGCATGACTGGGCCCTCTGTTAGGATCCCAACATTTCAAAACCCAAGATTTGGGACTGTCACCAACATAAAGACTTGTCACTGTAGCTAATACATATCTGAACCCCCTAGGCTACCTCTGAAAGCAAGTTCATATCAGCCCTCATACAATACCTCCGTGTCCCTTGGCCCAGGATTTGCATCCGGGTAGAACTGTGCTGTGAAAATCGGTCTGGTCTCATGCATAATTCCCTGCAGGAATAAAAATGATTGTCTCAGACACTTCCTTGCTCCTTCCCATGGGGGAAATTGCTTTTGAAAATACCTAAATAATGGATATAAATTACAACAACAGGCCAAATTAGACTGCAATAGTATTCCTTTTCTGTGCTGGACAACACAAAAGCAACACAACCAAATAGTGACCCGGGCTATGACACTTACGGTACCAGTCCTAAGACAATGAGTGAGCATCACTGAGAGTAGGAAGATCTCAAAAGTTAGTAAGGCAGCTGTTCAATGGAAACCACAGGGTCACTCGTGCAATCATACACTTTGGCCTAATATGGAGAACAGTGGTAATGGCTCAACCCCTTCTGGCCTGCCAGGCAAAACCCCAAGTAAAGCAGATGGTCAGATGACCAGGTTTAGCCATAATAACTAATTGTAATCTGGCAGCAAGTTTCCAGGAGATGAAACAAAGTAAGAGAGGGTATTCACTCACTAGGGGCTGCTATGTGCAGGTACCTGGAAAGCATGAGCTCACCTCATTCGTTTGATCGTTGGCATTCACAAAGAGAGGTTTCCAGCCAGGTGGGAGGGTAGAGCTGTCAATAGCATAACCATGGTTCTGAGCAGTGATGACAGCCTGTCCATTAACTGCATTCAGGACAGGCTGGTTCTGTCCTCTGAAAGAGAAAGGATCAGAGAATCAAGGGCAGAAGACTCAGATCTGTTCAAACACCACTATTAGAGCAGCTAACTCTGGGGCTATACAGAGCAGTTCAATACTAGCTGTTCGATACTGGAAGCCAATCTCAAAATGATAAATCCTAGGAGAAGCTCTGCTATTCTTCAGTTTGATGGGGATCAATTTCATCAAAGGCTTTCAAAATACCCTCAGAAAAAGTAATACATGACATGGCAGTTTAAATTAAAGGCAAGGAATGAAGAAGTAATGTCACTAACATGATAGCTCCCATTAAGTCAGTCTAGAAGCAATGCACTGCTGCTATGTGGCCTTTTGCAATGCTGAGCTGGTTTGTCTGGGTCTTGGGAAACAGAAGACCTGCCATACCTGTTGGCCATCTGCATCTTGTAGGAAGTAGCTCCGGCTGCTATCCCAGTGATTAGATTCCCCATGCTAATTCCAAACAAAGGCTCTGGACGATTGCTCTCCAGGACCTAAACCGAAAAGGTATTCAGGAGATACTGGAGTGTTTGTGTTCAGCAATTCCAGCACAAACCATGCCAGTTCTCTCACAAACTCACAACAAAGCTGAATGCATGGGTGGTAACAGCCTATAAAGGAAAAGTGTCCTCCTCTCCTTTGAGAGAGAAGTCTCAGAATACGGTTTGACATCTCAGTCTACTTGAGGGCAATATGCAGTGACACTCTGCATTACAGCTATTTAGTGTGACATTGCTTCAGAGGGGAGCACTGGGAAACTGGGACTGTCCTTTCAAAAGGTCACAGAAGTCCTGAAAGAGCACAAGGTACTCTGAGTCACTGGTAAGGTCATCACAGTAATCACGTATTGCTCACCAAGATTCGTATATCCTTACTGTAACAACTGGTCTGAAGGCAACTCCCAGTGGATGAAGATAAGAACTATCCCAGGCAGATGAAATCACTTAACATTTGCTCTGTAACACATTAGTATCATCAACTGTATAGAATCACAGAATAGTTAGGGTTGGAAGGGACCTTAAGATCTTGTAGTTCCAACCCCCCTGCCATAAGCAGGGACACCCCACACTAAACCACACCATGCAAGGCTTTGTTCAGCCTGGCCTTGAACACGGCCAGGGATGGAGCACTCAAGTCAGGCACTTGAAAAGAGGGGCAAAGAAGAACAGTTGACCTACGGCTATTACACTGTACCTTTCTGACATTTTGAATCACCTCCTGGGCCTTCATGGGATCTCCTGGACCTCCAGAAATTACGAGCCCATCATACTCCATGCTGGTGAAATCATGGTCCCATGGAACCAAATGCACTTCTGCACCTCTCTAGGAGAAAAAGAACAGAGAACAAGCAATGGGGAGGAGGGGAAGAAATGAACTTGTGTGAGGAGGTTGTTCTTGTGCTGTTATGTCACAGAGGCTGAGTTTGGAGTTCAGTCATCCCTTTGCCAGGGACAACAATGAGGTTTCTCTCCACTATCTGACCATATTGTTTTCACAAAACTGATAGATCTAGTAACTTTGAACTGTTTCAATGGTAGTCAAGTTTGTCTGAAATTCACTAAGGAGATCAAAACTTACTAATGGAATGCAAAAACAAAGCATGCACACATGTAAAACATGGTCATTTTTATACAGCGCATTCATCCTAACTGCTAAATTAAGATTTCACAACCTCATTCTATGCCATGTGAATAATGATCCTGCACATCAAAAATGGGAATATCCACATAAAGGAAAGAATAAAACCAGGGAAACCCAGTAGATCCACAGAATGAGAAGACACCCCTTTTAACCCTCCTGTGTGGATACAGAAGTGAGGACTGTGCTAATAGCATCACTGTGCTAACAACAGGAGAAGATCTTCACAGAATCATAGCCTTAAAGAATAACTCGGGGACTTCAGGGGGTCACCTGCTCCTATCCCTGCTCAAAGCAGGGGTAAGTTCAACTTTAGGGCAGGTTGGTAAGGGCATTGGTCAGTTGAGTTTTTAGTATCCTCAATGACAGACATTCCACAGCTTCTCTGGGCCTGTTCCAGCCATTCACCACCCTCACTGCAAAATCTTATCCCCATTTATTTGTTCTTTACAATGTTGGCTTGACCTTCCTTGCTTGTTCTTTAGAGAAGCCATGCCTTGTCTTTTTAAAGCTTACCTAGGGACTCCTCTCATGGCTGAGAGGTTGCTGCACAGGTCCTGTTCCTTACCTCCTCAATACAGTGCACCAAGTTCAGAAAACACCTTCAAGTCCATAAAAGTCCTCCTACAAACTGTATGTCATTTTAGGAGCACAACTGCTACTGGAATGGACGTGTCCAGGTAGAAGGAAGGCTAATGAGAACAGGTTAGGCTTTTGACAAAGCAAAACAAGAGATGATGGACATAAAGCACTGACCTACCTTTACTAGCAAGCGGATAATGTTGTACTTCAGCCCACAGTCGACAGCTACAACTTTAATTGGATTCCCTCTGCCATAAACCTTCACTTCCTATAGAAGGACAGACCATGCTGTAAATGACAGATCACCCCCTGCTCAAAGAACACAGAGAAGACAGGGAGCAGAGTAACATTTCACCACCGTGCAGAACTAGCACTTAACAATCAATTCACAGGGAAATCTCCGGATGCACTGCAGGCATTAGCACTTCCTTCATTTTTCTGTGAAAGTAGAAGTTATAAAGCTCTTTTATACACTGTTGATTACAGCAATTCCTAAGAAATCACTTGTTTCCATAGCTAATGGCAAGCTTTTTTCCTGTGTTTCACCTCATTAGCAGTGAAGCAGCAAGCCAGTTCTCACTGATTAGTGCAGCCCAAGAGAAACACCAGAAACACAGCAAGAGACTTTCAGCTGCAGTTAAGTCATCCTGCTAATGCCAGTGGAGTGAGACTGCTTCACACCAGCTGCAGATCCATCACATCAACACCACCCTGATCCCCCGATCACAGTAAGACCAAAGCATAGCACAGCTGGAGATCGCCTATGGGTGACCTCCAGTGCATCACAGCAGTACAGACCAGGCTAAGCATGTCACTGAGCATGGCCTATGCTCATATGGACCTGACAGTTTGACATGTCAGACAACATTTCTCCTCCTCCTCCAGCTGCTCTTCCTTAATCCAGTCCACAAAGTTAATCATCACCAGCCCCAAATCTTGACTATTATGCTTTGTACATCCACTTACCTTTCAGTCACAAAAAAAAGGTCAAACCACCATATAAGCCTTGATACTGCAACATGCAGGCATACTGACAGATAGCTGTAGCACTAATATAAGGTTATTTATGGGTAGCTTCTTTCTGAAGCTTGTTGAAATACTTTACTTGTTACATGACTGCAGTTACCACCACGCTGGGATGTTATTCATCAATAAGCACATAAGGCAGCCTTCTTCCTTGCAAAAACTTGGTGCTTCCCTTTAGTTACGCTCAGCTTCTGCAAGCTTTATTTTAAGTGGCATTTCTCTCATGCAATACACCATTGAAAAGAAAGTCTCTACTTTGTCTTTTAAACTAAGTAACTCCTGCTTAATCAGCTTCCCTGGCATTCATATTTCACTGCTGGGCTCTTTATGAAGAGATACTAAAATCCATGCCCAATACACCTGGCGCAGGGTGACAAACTGAACCTTTCATAGAAGGATTATGACCAGCCAGGAGGAAAGACATCCCCTCTACAGGGAACTCAAGATGAAGGTTGTTAGCAGAATATTACAACTCCTCCCCCTGTGTTCTCCTAACTCAGTTTTTGTTTGAACTTTTACCTGCTCAAGGATTGAGATGCAGAGTTTTAGGATGCAAGAGCATGTGAGGAAAGCTCTGATCATAACCAGGAGTGAGTTATTGACATGTAAGGAGTAAGGGTGGAAGAGATTGGGCGCAAGGAGCTACCTCCCTGCACTACAAGGCTTTGAGCAGCAACACAACACATGAGCCACCAATGGTTCCTAGTTGACCAGTGAGGCCTTGACTGTTGCCATGATTCCTGTTCTGCAATGCTGAAAGGAGAGATTTTGTATCTGAACATATCTTGTAGTTCATGCTACTAAATCAGATGGCAAAGTAGCTTCCAATCTCTTTTTGAGAATGAGTTGAGTGGAAATCATATTGAAACTCTGTTTTGTTAGATCACTCCAGACTTCTGATAAAAAGCCATGCCTGACATCAAATATGACAATGTCTTCAGTCACCAATACACAAGTAGATTCTACTTCCACAGTCTATGGTGGAACTGCAGCACTGCACAGGAATTGTATGGGTCTTTTACCTGCTGACCTTTGGGCTTCTGAAAGGTGGGTTTCAATAATCTCAAGATTACGGTGCTCAGTTTTCACAGAAACTAATTTATTGTCATGTGCCAGAGTCCCTTTGAATAAACTCCCCTTCCTTTTCAAAAGGGCTTTTGGAGACACCACAACTCTTCTCAACATCCACGCTTTAAAATCTCAAAACATTATGAGGCAAAGACCTCTCTCAAGGGTTCTCCTTGGCTGTTCCAGTGGCCAGAGGTTGTTGAGGTACAAAACTGCTTTGAGGTACTTTAATTACCTCACTCTCCAAACTCTTTCCTAATTACTTAAGTCGTGGTTTGTTGCATTTCCATAAGCAGCAAGGCTGATTGTAGGTGCCAATGTCTTCACAACCCTTGCTCTTGTCATGCTGCTTATTCCTGTGTACTGCAGAGCTCTGATCCCTGCATCTGGCCCACAGTATGTCTAGACAGAAACCAGACTGGGAACTGCATCAGGGAACTGTTCAAATACATTCCTTCTAAAGCAAGAGGACTTCCCTTGTCTGTTCACTGCACAGCCTACAAGAAACTGTGCCAGTCGGAAAGGATGATGTGGAATGGAGCTCTATGTGTGAATGGAAGTAGCCTTTTAGCTTCAAGTGGTTAAATACGTCTCATCTGCTCTGGGACCCTGACCACCATGTGCACCAAAATAAGTCACCGATAGAAGCTCCTGCAGAATACTGGCAGCTTTCTATATTCCCTGCCCTGTATAGGCAATGTTAGCAAATAGAGGCTATACCACCACCAGCCTTCTGAAGAAGTGGGGAGGTGAGGGGAATCAGTCACTCCTAATGTACAGTTGATCTTACTGTATCCTGATTTACATGGAAATATTTATTTGGCAACAAACAGATTATCACACCCAGTAATTATCAACACTGAACAGCTTACTTCATTTTCAGCTTTATTTGCAATGCTGCTTTTTAAGCCTATATAGTTATGAACATAATGAAACCACCAAGGCTCTGTTAACCTCATTATATCTCCCTCTTAGAAGCTATTTTCAGCATCTTTACAGCAACTGTCTTAGTAATGGCAGAGTTTAGCATCAGCAACCTTACCTTTTCCTCAGTTACTGCTCAAAATGGCTTCACCTGCATCTCAATAAGCAATTTTCATCTTTCTGTGTAGCAACAAGGCCCTGACGCAAAATACAGTGGAGGCTTTGGCATGATTTGGCAAGATCCCTGAAGGTGAGATTCAGAAAGTGACCTATTTATTCCAACAGCATCCTAGGTAACCAGTTACTACTGTAAATCCAAGCCTGGATGGAGACCGCACTTCAAATTCCAGCTTCCTCACTGATCAGCCTGTTTAGGCCTGCTTCTCACATGTGCTCACTCATACCAGCTTGTGTGCAGAACAGTACACAAGCAACTATTTGCAAAGCTCTCCTAATCTTGAAGGAGCTGCAAACACAGTAGTAAACACGGATTCTGTAGAAGAGATTCATACACCCAGTTCTCACTTCAATGGGATTAAGCACCCAAAACACACTTTATCCCACAATTAAAACCCCAAAGGGTCCACAATTTAAGATGTTAGCCTTTGCATTGGTACAAGAATAGTTACTAATTTAAGTATGGGCCTGGTTTCCTAAGTCCTCATGATTTGGAATGGTCTTCTCAGCTCATGGTGGAACATAGTGTGCATGCCCAGCTAACAGAGGCACAAACTTAACTGCTGATCTGTACACATCCATAGACAAACCAGCTAACGCCACTAGTATTAGATGCAGGGGATTCCTCACTTGGTCTCTTTTTGAAATCTAGAAATATCTTCTGGAATCACCTCAACAAAGCTATGCCTGAACACAGATTATCAGGTCTTTCTGTGAGCTTTCCTGAAGCTGAAAACAACCATTCTTTTTACTAGCAGTTCTTCCATTTGAAAATGCCCGCGATGTACTAGGTCTAACTTACCACTAATACTTCTCAATCCTGTCCTTGTAACACAGTCCTCTGATCAGAGTACTGTTCAGACTACATCCAGCTCAATGCAGCTCATTTTACAGCTTCAACACTGTACCTGAGGAGCCATGGGGATTCTACAAGAACAATGTTAAGACAGCAGTCCTTCAAAGGTCTGGAAAGGTGCATGGAATATAAAAGGTCCCCAGATTGTTTGTTTAAAAAGACAGGATGATCCCCAGAGCACATGGGGAGCAGTTAGCACCTGGAGTGTACAGCCTTGGGACCACAGAAGAATTTCTCACCTTTGCTGAAACTTCTGCAATTAAGTTCTGATTATTTGGATCTGCAAATTCCACGGGTTGACCTTCAAATTCAATCTTCCCAAGTAATGTGCCCTGTGGAAATACACCAGTCAACAACAAAGCACGAGCAAAGGAAAAGCTGTGAACATGGGGACAAGGCGCTGACAGGCACAGCAACTGAAACAGCTGTTTAGAGATGGCTTCTTGGTGGCTTAGAACCACTTCTAGCATCTTAGAGAAGTTCATGAGCCTTCCTTGGTATCAAAAAAACCTGTTTAAAATCCTTCATTCAGGGCAGAGGCATTGTCAGCAGTAACATGTGTTAATAGGCAGCCTGGCAAGCTGTCTAGTGAGCGTGAAATGGGTTGCCTTAAAGAGGGTTAGAATTCAGATCCCCATAGATCTGGGAGTAATCTACAAAGCAGTATGAAGCTTTCTGGTTTATGGAAACTCACTGTGAGATTTTCAGCCACCTCCTGTGCATAGCTACAAGCAAGCAGAGCTGGTGAAAGGCAAAGCTACATAGGAGCCAGGTCTGCACACTGTTTTCTGAAGAAACTGCTTAAAAAAACACCTCCACAAGCTGTACGCTTTACTGCTGTTAGCACCTCACAGAAGCCAGGCCACTCTTGCTCTGCCAGCAGCATATCCTCCACCTTCTGCTCGTTCAAATTCTCAGTGGAAACATCCCTGGCTTGGCTTTGCCCCACTCCTGGAATAAGTGGGATTAACTTAGGGTTAACGTCTTCTCAGCATGGGGACAGGGTGTGCAGTGCAGAACTTTTCAAGGATGGAAGGGGAGAGTAACACAGAAGAAGTCAATGTTTTGTTGTAACTTTTAACTTTCATATAAAAGAGGGACATCACACCAGCATGCACTCTCACTGGATTATTCATTGGGTTTGGTGATTATTTCCATGAGATACTGCCATCATTGGCCACAGCTGAAGCATCCTTGTCAGGGCCAGAAAGAGCCAGCATCTTGCATTGCCACACACACTACTTTGGGTAAATTTTAAAGACAGCATATGTTAGTATCTGACATCCTACCTCCTCTTGAGTAGCACAACAAAAGCTGCTTTGCACAGACCAGAGCTGAGAAACTCAGCATCATCTTAAACAAGTCAGGTTCTTGGGACCCACAGAAGCTGATGAGAGCCACCAGTCAGTCCCATATACACTGATGACAAAGCCCTTGCTCTCAAACAGGAACCCCATGTCTTGTCTTGCTGCCAGGTTATTCCACCAGATTGTTGCCTGCATTTACCATTGGAGACTATTTTAACAAGCCATCACTCATTTCTGTATTTACCATAATGAAGCCCTGTTCTCACTCCTCGATTTGTAAACAGACATGGAGTGAAGTACTAAGCTGTTTCTTTCAGACTGGGAGAAAAGGCTACATTATGCACTGTTTTAAAAGCCATAAATCAGTATCACTCAGAGACCCAGTATAATGGGCATTACTCCCATACACTGCTAAGTTACAGGATAAACATGGAAAGTGTTTCCACTTTGGATGAAAGGAACACGGATCCATTAAACAGTGGGTCTCCAAAAAGTAGAAAACATATTGCCATTTTCTATTGTATTAAACTGCACTTGTCTGCTGTCTGTAAGAGCAGGACAATGCCCTGCCTTCCTGCCAGAGCTCATTCCTGCTACTTACCTGTTCAAGCTAGGTCATTCATATTTTGCTCTGTGGAATGAAAGGGGCTTGGACTGCAGACTGCAGTACGGAAAAGAGCAACTTTAAATAATCCATTACAAAAGATCCTCCAAGGCACATTTACATTCAGACTGGCTTTGATCACTCTTTTCATCAGTGTGAAGTGTACCTTAACATTAACCTCCACTCGGTAACATAATCCTGCTCGTGCCCTTCAATTGTCAGCTCTTGGAAAGCAGAGAAAAGTAATGGCTATTAAAGATAATAACAGGCTTCAGCCTGAGTTAGGGAGCCAGGTCAGTTTATTGTAGGCCTTCTTTTGTCTCTTAGGAGCAGCAGTAGTTTCACTGATCAAAGGTGCTGTGACCTAATATCCAAAATGCCTCACAGAACTGTTGCTCTCTCCATCGCTATCTGAGGCAACACATAGTTGACACTAGTACCTGTTGTGTTTGACACAGTAGTCAGACACAGCTACCTGAGGCCTTTCATTTACATCAGCTTACAATGGCTCCCTTATGTGGAACAGAAAACCTAAAGCAGAGCTAAGAAGAGCGGGCTCCCTGGGATCTGCTCTGCCTCAGACCATTGTGTAGAGAGGACAGAGAGCCTTTGGAAGAGCACAGGGCACAGGAAGAGCAGCAGCTGAGGTCAAAGCAGCCCAGCAGTATCACTGCTACCCCGGGTTTGCTGCTCTGATAATAAAAAGGCCCAGCAGTAGCAAGGTTAACACACTAGATCAAGGGAAACAGACCATACCTTGTCACGAATTAATTTGGACAGCATTCTGGTATCAATCCCATACAGTGCAGGCACCTGAAGAAAACACAGGAGAAGGGTAAGTTGGAAAACAAGCAGCTAAGACAGAGGAAGATAGCAGCCAGATCACTTCGCTGAGAAGAACATGTCCTTTAAGGAGCTCTGGCTCTTAGCAGCATTACTACCAAGGCTGCCTTCCTTCCTGTTATACCCTTCTCCCTATTTTCACCCAAAAATAAGCCTAGTTCTTCAAGTCTAGTTTCTGCACTAAAAAGCACTAAATGGAAATGCTCATGTGGCCAAGTAGCAGTCTCATTTCTGAGCCCCATTTTGCCTTACTTATAAGCACCTAACCCTCCCAGCTGTCCCAAGTCAGTGGCAGTCTACTGACACATCTTTGATCCCCTTGGCTGCAAGTCAGTGGGGTTCTGGCAGCTAACATCTCTTGTGCTTATGACCACAACAGTACTACTAGGAGCAGCTCTACAGAAACAATTGCATAACATTTTCATGGAAAAGCAAATATTCCCATTTGATTAACATTCCTTCTAGATAGATCTTGGAAGTACCATGGCATCCTTAAAAAGAGAAATGGATGAAGAAACAGAGAACTAAGGAACACAGAATGGACCCAGTACAAACTGGTGAAGGTATCTGAGGAGAAGAGCTGTTACTGGCTCAAAGCCAGCAGTTCTTTCCCCTGTTCCCATGCATACAGCTCTGTTCTCATGTAGTTACTCCTGGATTACTCACCTTTTCTTCCTGCAACCACTCTCCAAGGCTCCTAGCAGCCTGCCAGTGGCTGTACTCATGGCTGTAATCCAGCACCAGCAAACCTGAAACCTACAGAGAGAAGAAACGTCATTTTGCACTGAAGGATCACTTTGTACTTGCTCTGCACCTCCTGAGTTCTCACTGTTCATCCACAGCAAACCATATCACAGACAGGACACAAGGCTAGGCATGGCATGGCTGCTCTTCTACAGCAAAAAGACAGCAAATCTCAGTCTTCACAGAGAGAGTGCACCCTGCAAAGGGCTAAAGACTTCATGTTCCGTCATGACTGCCAGGTTGGACAGAGCCTTGGGTGACATTGTCTAGTGTGAGGGATCCCTGCCCATGGCAGGAGGTTGGAACTGCATGATTTTAAGGTCCTTTCCAACCCAAACCATTCTGTGATTGCACCTGGGCTTTTTACTTAGGAGATTCATAGACTAATGTGGCTTCCAGGTAACCAAATGGAACTGAAAAACACTTCTTATTAGAAAGAAAATGGAAGTTTAAGACAAAACAAAATGTTTTATTTTGATTCACTTTTTTGTTTTAGAAAGCTTTTCACTTTGAAGTGACATTTCATTTCAGACATCAGCTCCATTCTCCAGTGGAATTAGACAGCTTATAAAGGAGTCATTTCACCTCAGGTCCTGCAATCACTTGGTTTTGCTCCATTTTTCAGTACTGCCACCACTGCATGGACACAGCCCTGCTTCAACATTCCCTGTCACCACAGTGTAAATATTGGTTCCTGCACTAGTACATACAGCCTTCTTCACACAGCTGTCACCTCCCCTGTTTGTGGTAGTGCAGAGAGAAAAGTCTCAGCATGCAGAAGCTTCTCATTCTCACTGGTGTTTGCTCTCTCTGTGGCAACCAATTGCAGGCAAACACGAAAGCAAAGGTGGTAAAAAAGCCATTCAGGACAGTTTCACAAGAAGTGTAGCATGTCCATCACTGATGGGAAATCAGCACATAGCCCTGCACAGAAAGAAAGACTGATTACCTTTTCCCACCTTCCTCCAAAGAACACTATCCAGAAGAAGAAAGTGAAAGGCTAAGTGTCATTGAGTCCTTCTAACTTTAATAAGGCTGGCAGTAAACTCTTGCACACACACACACTCAGGTTGCTAACACCTTTTGAACAGGTCTGCATCTCCCATTGTTACCTTGATCCCGTCAGACTCCAGGAACTTTCTGAGACCCATTTCATCCAAAGCAGCTGTGTCAGGCACTCCACCATTCCCAACTATGGGGTTAGCTAATGTAAGAATCTGTCCTTTGTAGCTAGGATCTGTCAGGGCTTCGGTGTATCTAGATGAAGAGGCAATAGAAGAAAAGTACCTTGGTTGGAGTTGAAAGAAAAACAAAAGAGCCACTAAAACAAGCCTGGTCTGAATTCCCATATGGCAAAAAGTCAGCAATGGCATTTGTGTAAAAGTAGTCTCAGTATAAAAGGAAACACATCCGTGAATCTGTTCTGACTTTGCCATCTGTGATTAAACATTTGACTCTGAGCACAAGGCAAGGCTTTGGCTTCTCATGTTTCATTTAAGAAAAGCACAAGAGCTGTTAACAAACTCAGATTGCTTGTGACTTAACATCTGGCAAACAAATGCACAAAGTGCAGAGCCATGGCAGAACTGGAGTAATTGCATGGCCCGTCTCTTCACCCATATAGATAACAGCTTGGAATTGGGCATTCCCTGCATTCAGGCAGTAGTTTGTCACTGCTGTGTCCTTCCCTCCATGTGGTGTAAGAACTTACCCCTCTCAGCAGCACCAGAAAGCTCAAGCTAAAAAGCTAACAGAGTTATTTGCCCAGAGTTGGTCCCTTCTGCAGGTAGACAAATCTGGGCCTACCTTTTTTTGTGTGGGGATTGGTAAGGCAGCTGTGAACCATCCTTGGGATTCCTCACTATTGCTCTGTGTTCTCTCCTACTTGCTCTCTCAACAAACCCTGCCATGATACTACTTCTGCAGCTTCTTGCAGCTGGGGCCTGGCCTCTATCCTAAGCAATCTCCAGGTTCCACCCTATCTTTCACCTGACAAGACTCCTAAGTGCTTGGAAGTTGGTTTGGAAGAAGGCAGGATGAAGGCAATGCTTTGGAATTCAGCAGTCTTCCCTGGTCACAAGGCCCCAGAGCATGTCCTTATATCTCTAGCCCAGGCCAAAGCCCCAGGAACAGCAGCTTTGAGCACCTGCCTGAATACCTTTCTCAGCAAGGATAGATCTAGAAGTGTGGTGAAACAGTGTTCTGCAGTGGAGGAGCAAAGCACCAGCTCTGGATCCAGTAGAGGGGAACAGAGTAAACATGGTCTACATACCCAAGCTCCTGCTCCTCAGCTTCAACTTAACACCAGTCCTTGACTTTCTCCCTCATCCTACAGAATACTGCAATCCATTACACAATTGCTGTCTTTTAACCCAAAAGCAGCTGTAATTTAGCAACAAATGAAGTTATCCACACCAATATTCAGCCAAATGCATGAAGACACTTCAGTATGAATCTGCCCTATACAGAATATAAATTCTTATTGTTGAAACAATACATAATTGGCAACTTCAGCCATCTACCACATATCAGCAAGTCACAAGAGATGTTTCTATGGAAAATCAGACTTCCTGCCAGAAGATTCATTATCACATGTTGGGAAACTCTTCACAAAACCTGGAATGGTTGCAGGCAGATACAGACAACACAGCACACCAGCCAGCTCTGACAAATGGTGTGTCAAACAAACAATGGCCATGAAATAGTTTCAGGTAAGCCTCTCCTGCTGTTCAGATCCATAATTCCTGCTGCAGGTAAACAGCCACACAAGGTGTAGTGTGATCACAGTGCTGCAGTAAGTGCATGAGATGTGCACATTTGGCATTGCTCTCTCCTTCCAAGTCAATTGGTTATACTACCAAAAGACTCTGTTAATGACAAAGCTAATCTAATTAACCTTTGCATGCTGTTTGTAATCAGCAAACAAGTACAGAGAGCCATTGGGTTTGGGCAGGGCATGAAGACACAGCCCTGTGCTGAGACACGATGGCATTTAAGCAGGGATAATGCCTTGTACAGCACAGAAGAGCAGATGGGAACACAAGCTCCAAAGATACTGCAAGGTCTAATCCTTGCTGTGCCTGCCCAAAGGCCTGCCTGAGTTCAGTAAATTCCAGTCAATCAGTTCTCTTGATAGAATATCATGGGGAACACACGTAGACTTATGGGAGGCAAATGCATTTACTGAGCTGTTACAAACATGGGGACATTTGATAGGCTGTAATCTTTTTCTTTCCTAATTGGAAATCTCCTCTCTTCCTTTTTCTTCCTATACCAAACAGATAGCTGCAATACCAGGATTTATTTTCTTTTTGAACACATCTTTCTGAAAAGTTCCTTCTTATGCTTTTCTAATGAAAATTCAACATCTCACCCCCAAAACACTGCTCTCTGCCCTCTATTCCAGAGCAATGACAACATTTCAGACAGCTTTAGCTACTTCAAGCCTGAAGTACACACATAAAGTGCTTTGTCTCCCAGTTCTATGACATGAGTCAGAACGTGGGAGCCCAGATGAGCAGACAAGGTGCAGAGTAGCATATTAATCATCCCAGTACAGAGCTTAGGCTGACCCCATTCAGCATCTAGAAACACCTCCTTCACAGAAAGCATGGTCTGAGGCTTAACAGCAGCCATGGCAAAAGCACCTCTGTAGCAGCCTCTTGCTTTCCATTCTGACAAATCACTATGGGCCCAGACAGTCTGCAGGAGATCCCAACCTTGGGCAAGTCTTTCATGCAGACACTTAGCCTCTGACTCAGTCAATGAACACAGGCAGCTGGGTTCCTTTGGATACATAAGGTCTTGATCGCTATGCTCAGAAGCACTGGTCAGAGCTACAGAGGAGGTTTAGGTTTGATATAAGGAGGAAATGCTTTATCGTGAGGGTGCTGAGGCGCTGGCACAGGGTGCCCAGAGAAGCTGTGGCTGCCCCATCCCTGGCAGTGCTCAAGGCCAGGTTGGACACAAGGGCTTGGAGCACCCTGCTCTAGCGGGAGGTGTCCCTGCCCCTGTCAGGGGGTTGGAACTGGATGAGCTTTAAGGTCCTTTCCAAACCAAACCAGTCCAGGATTCTATGACAGCAATCCTTGGACTAGTAGCAAATCTGTTACTTTTATGATCTGCAACAATGCTGCAAACCTCTCTTTCTCTTCTCTGAATCAATCAAGATCATGTTCCTGGAGTGCTCTGAGGATACAACCTTACATTTTGAATGTTCCCTCCACACCCATATGCTCCCCAGCACAAAAGAGATCTCTTTCAGAGACATCCTCTCCAAATCACTTGGAAATGAGAAAACACAGCTTCTGCTGCCACAGTAACATGTGGAGAGGAAATGAATCCATCAGGTCCTCCTTGACTTTTGTGATGTGACAAGATTTATTGCCCACAATCTAGCACCAAAAAGGAGAACTCTGGTGCCCTCCATCATTCTCCTCTACATTAAACAGTTGCTTTTTGGCAGGCATATTAACACAGCCAGTAATTAGTGCTGTCAAAATACTTGAATAACTGCCTCCTAATGCAAAACCCTGCAACCGGATTCCCCTCCACAGCAATTGAACCCTCTCACCAATGAGGTCATTTAAAAATTCATCCCCAGAGTGCAGGTTTCTCCAAAGGAGAGCAGAACTTGGGAAATGCAAGGCAACCAGACAAAGACAGCTATGAATGGCTGCAGGAAAAGCTCAAGCACCAGCCACCTCAGAGCTGTCTCATAGCCCCAGGGACATGTCCTTCTCCTAACCAAAGCACTCATTCCCCTGGGCAGATTTCCTCCACTCAAGCAGTTCAATAAAAGCACTGGCTGTATTTGGCTGCCATCTTCAGTCAGTCACTACCCCGTAAGAGGAGAGAGTCATGCAAGGTTAGGCATGAGACTGATCCTACCTTTTATCTGGAAACCACACAGAGCTCAAACGCATCCTTAACTGTGGCATGAGCTAATGAATGTTATAAGAGATGGGTCATGACCAACTTGGAAGCCAAATTCCATTACTCAAAAGGCTGCAAATGATTCAAACTCCTATTTGATCAGGGCACTGCAGGAAGAACAAAGACAGCTCCTCTGCTCTGACTCAGCAATGGCTGCATTTCAATGGGAGGTGATCAGATCCCTACATAACTCACTATCATGGTTAGCTCTATCAGTCTTTAAAGTTCCTCATCACCACAAATGCTATGACCCAAATGGACTGCCTGAAGTCTCATTATTAACTATCTCTATATAGATATTAACTATCTCTACACAGATATATCCCTGGAGATGGTGGATTGAGCCTGGCTGGATGACAAGTGCCCACGAAATCTGCTGTGCCACTGTCCTTCTCAACTGCACAGGGGAGAGAAAAATGCATCAAAAGGCTCTTGTGTCAAGATAAGGACAGGGAGAGATCATTCACCAATAACTTTCCCAGGCAAAACAGACTTGACTTGGGGAAATTAGTTTCATTTATTACCAATCAAATCAGATAAGGATAATGAGAAATGAAACTAAACCTTAGAACCACCTCCCCTCACCTTTCCCTTCCTTCCAGGCTTAGCTTTATTCTCCCATTCTCTATCTCCTGTCCCAGCAGCAGTGCAGGAGAACAGGGACTGGGGTTGTAGTCAGTTCATCACATGTTGTTCATCACATGCCTGCCTCACCATGGTCTGCACCACGGGCTGCAGCGGAATCTCTGCTACGGCACCTAGAGCAGCTCCTCCCTCCTTCTGCACTTGGTGCCTGCAGAGCTGTTGCTCTCATATATTCTGGCTGCAGTTTCTCCTGCAGTTCAGTTTTTTCCCTTCTTAAACGTGTTGTCACAGAGGCAACCACCACTGCTGTTGGGCTCAGCCTTGGCCAGGGGTGGGTCTATCTTGGAGCCAGCTGCAGTGGTTCTATTGGATATAGGGGAAGCTTCTAGCAGCTTCTCACAGAAGGCACCTTTAGCCCCACACTATTGAAACCTGGCACACAAACCCAGTACGCAGCACTGGAGTATGTTCTATGTGCCTGTGTCAGGACCCTACAAGCTTGGAAAAAGCAGCTTTCACACTTTAACAAGCTCCCAGGCAAGTTTTGGTGCTTATCACTCGCATTTGTCTTACCCAGAAAGACCAGTGTTGAATACGACTTCCCCTGCTGTGGAGGATGGATAGCCAAAAGAATAGCCCTTCATCTTCATCCCATCTTCCAGCACCAAGTTCGCAGTCTGCGCCTAGAGAAAGGCACATGAAGAGACTCAAACACAGGAAGAACAGGCTTGATGTTTCTACAGGTAACACCCAAGACACCTGCCTTTTTTGCCTTACTTGGGAAATATTCCTGCTCCTGTCCCATTCCAGCTCCCAAGATACAGTCTCCTTTACTAGTCTCCTGATGCTTTTTCCTTCGAACACTTGGAACACATTGTGCTCCTAATGAGGGCAAGGCAAACCTCAGTGCAAGCAGAGCATGTGCTGCTATCACTGTGTGGTCACCCTTCCATATCACTTTAATTTCTTCCCCCCATTATATCTTGCAATTAACCAGTATCATAACTCTGTAGAGAAAGGATCACCTCTCCTCTCGGTGTTTGCTCAAGGCTTGCTGCTGAGCCTGCTGGCTCTCATCCAGCTGTGACCTTTGAGAGGTGCTTAACTTATGTTGCAACTGTACAGCTAAGCTGCTAAAAATGCTTAGCTGGACTGGTGTGACATGGCAAAACTCAAACCACCAGTTTTAGGACACCAGAAGAGAATAACTTCTGGATCAAACAGATACTTATGGCCTCAGTTACCTCAGATAGGTATAAGTGTCCTGGAAGAGGAAGAGATGGAACAAGCAGCCAAGAGGAAAGCTTCCCATAAAGCTGCACCTCTTTCAGAGAGAGTTCAGCAGAACTGAGTCCCATACTGACTGTGGGATCCCTCACTGGTTTAATACTATTTTACAGCTAAGGAAAATGAGACATGGAGAGTGACTTTTGTAGAAGCTGTTAAGAGACTGAATGTCTTTGCACACACCAGACTAAACACCCCCACTTTTGCCTCATTTTGAAGCTAAACCTTTCTTAGCCTGTCCAGGAATTGTCTGGGAAACCACCTGGGAACTCCAGCTTCCACCAAAAAAGTAATGGGTGCATGTACATCAGAAATGACAGAATGAGCTGGGAGATTCCCTCACACAGCAGGATCACTGGTGACACTCAGGGGGAGACAGGAAGCAAAGCTGGAAATAGATTTGCTTCTATAGATCTGGGCTTAAAAGAACTTGATGATGAATCTCTTGGGGCCTGAGAACTTCCTGTTCTGGAATGCCAGCACAGCTGCCTCCTGGGCACAGAGCTGCAGTCACAGAGTGACCATCAGTGCAAAAACCTACAGGAGATGTGCCAAGCATGTCCACCAGGCAGCAGCTCTCACCATGATTTAACTTCATATTGGGGTTTTGTTACAGAACAATTCCTCTTCCTGGGATGTTAAGAAGAATCAAGATCAATTTGCTATAGAAAGGCACAGAACTACTTTCCATTAGCCATAAATCAGACAAACAATCACAGCAAGGAGAAATTTCATTCCCAGCATTGAACATTTTGTAACAATTATGGCAAACATTCATCTCGAGCTCCTCTGCAGTTACAAATACTGCACAGATCAATTACTAATGTACTGAAAAGCATACTAAAAATCAAACTGCACCACCAGGTAATTGAATTCTGTGCATCTGGGATGCTTTTAGCCTTGCATTTCTTCCTCATTAATGTCAAACATCCAGGCACTCTCCAAAGGTTCAGAAAGCACTTTCTGAATCTGCCCACACTATTGGATAGGATAGTCAGCAGTGCCAAAATCACCTCCCTCCCAGTTATAAATACGTCCCCTAGGTTTAGCCCAAATAAAACTTAGTTTGGTCAGCTCCTATATTTCACTAAGCTTCTCATTACAGAAAGCCTAAGCCATTATGAAGCACAGAGGTCACTTGGGTGCCTCAGACTGGGCTTTGGACAGGCCCCCTGCCCTTTCTGAAGCCTGCTGAAAGCCCAGCCCATGCTGCAGACATGGGAGGCTGGATGTAAGAACTGGTTTTCCTCAGCCTTGGTTTCAAGAGATGGACCCTTTCCCCCAACAGGCCACATTATTTGAGCCCACCCAAACATCAACTCCAAGCAAGTCCTGCCCCTTGCTGGCACAAGTAAGAATAATCATCTGAATCATAGACCCAACTGCAAACAGGCTGGGAAAATCCTCCAGGAAGCAACATCCATAATAGTAGAATGACCAGAAAAGTTAAGATCCATCTAAACCCTGAAGGGCCAAAACCCAGAGCAATCAGGGTGACCTCTAGAGCCTTACTCTCCCTTTAGTACTTGACATGAATCTGCATGTCTTCACTCCCTCCACAGACCACCTGCCCTTCCACACACCAGCCTAGCACAGTGTTGAACAGAAGCCCCATTGTACTATTAGATCCCCTACACAGTGTTCAAGTAATGCAGAATGTCCCTGAGCAGCCATAACCTGCCTGCAAGTTCAGCTATAGCAAGGGATAGATGTTCAAATGGTTCCCTCCCTTACTTGATTTATTATTCTTAATTAAGTGGTTGGTTTGTTTGTTGAGCATTCTAGGAGCAATTATTCCTGCTTAGATTTCTAGCGGAGGTGTTAGCATCTCCCCACGCTGCCAGCCTACCTTGCCTCTGCACTTCTGTTTTAATGTGGAAAGTGATTTACAGGCTAGCCAGAAGGCCAGCTGGCTCAGTCAGGGATTAACTGGGAGAGATTTTCACTTTCACAAAGCCAACAAGACATAAACAAAGCCCTCAAAGCTTCTCTGAGGACCTTTTGTCCCCAGCCTTCTCAGAAGCATCCCCATGTAGTCTCAGCCAAGTCTCTGTTGTAGTCTCAACTGGAATGTTTCTTCCACACACACCCCCAGTGTGAGACATGGTTTGCAACTTGATTTGTCCCTCCCACATGCCAGTAGCTTCACCTTTAGAGTTGCTCCCTGTGCTCCAGAGAGGCTGTTGGGCTCTCAAAGAGCTTTGAGGATGGAGATGCCTAACAGAAAGGGTCATGCTTTTGGCTGCAGCATTGCTAGATCTGGTGCATTTTGTCAAAGTAGATTCCAAAGTTAACTAGTTCATCTCCCACTTCACCAAGTACTTCAGGCATGAAGTAAAACACTAGCAGCTCAAAAACAAACTCAAAACAATATGTAACAGACCAGATTAACTTAGTTGCAGTTAGTTTCCTTCCCTTTCCATCTACACAATGGATGATGGAGACTTGCAACAGCTCAAAAGGTCTGCAGTACAATTCACTTCTTAAAGTATGCCTGCTATAACCCCTATACTGAAAAGTGATCTGGTTGTTTCTCCTCTTTCCTACTTGCTTCACAAAGTAACCAGCCAAGGAAGTCAAGTCTTTCCCCTCCAAAGAAATCCCTCAGTTTATCTTGGCAAGGGCAAGCCAAGCACTGAACACTGGCTGGAGAGCTGTGAGTAAGCAGAGTGCCAAAGCCAAGATGGACACTGATGTACAGCAGAGACACAGCTGGGTCTCTGTTTCAGTGCAGACCAGTTTCTTTCCCTCAGTAAAAGATGATAAAACACCTCCTGTCTAAGGCAGGCCGCGATTCCATGCAGCATGATTATTAGCCTCTTGGCATGCAGATCTGGCTGGCTACACAACAGCCAAAATACCAGAAGTACAGAAGCACCCAAAAGACACCAGATTTCTTCTACAGCAGAAAGCTGGGGCCAGGACTGTGCTACATCCACTGTCTCAAGACCAAATAATCAGTGACAAAGGCAGAGCTTCTCTCTTTGATAGAAAGATGTCTCCTCTTGTGAGTACTCTGACAATCTGGCTGAACACTGCTAACAGCTAAGACTGTCTTTGCTAACCCCTTTTCTATACACATAATTATGCCACAAATATTTGTGACAAAAATCAGAACAGGAGGAATGCAGAGGCACCTCAGAGAAGCCTCTGAGCACTTGAGGAAATGGGCACCCCCCCTTGTCCCCACTGTAGCAGCTCACTAAGTTCCCCAGTCTCTAAGGAAACAGGTCCTGTCTCACCTCCCCTTCACTCTCACCTCCAGAGGGAGAAGAGTGGAGTCATTTTCTCAGTTACTTTCCACCTCCCTCAAAATAGATGCGGAAGCCCCTTTTACATAGTTTCTACACCCAGAGCTCAAAAATTCTCCTCCTCTCCCTTTCATTTCTAACTATATTTTTAGCTTGCTCCTGGTGGTTTTCACAGCTCTCCCAATCCTCTCCTTACTGATCCAGCTATACTGCTACAAGCCACCTATTTATTGCATGTACCACTCTTTACATCCCCACTTAACTATATTGGCCTCAGATGAGCATTAAATGAGAAGAGCTTTGAGCTGCACTCTCTCTGCCCATTCCTGAATTGGCAAGCAGCTTGATTACCCCCACACCAGTAATGTTAAGCACCCCTTCAGAAAGTCCATAGGGCTCTCTGATCTGCTGTCAGTGCCCCTCTTTCACTCCTAGATGCTTCATCTCTGTTACAACCGAAGGGTGGGATGCAACAGGAAGATATGGATCTGTGTGTCTGCACCTCAGACTGCTCACCTACAGTTGTGTTTCCCCACATAGGCTGAGTTAACTGGACAGAAAAGAGACTTGGGAGAAGAATTATTAGGCTTTCTAATAACTACCCCCTCTCCCTAACGCTTTCTAATACTTAGCTTAGACGTTGGTTAGAAACACATTTTCATTGTATTTTGTGATGCTCCTTAAAATAGCCCACTGAGAAAAAGCAGTAAAAGGCAACTAAAGCTCATTTAAACCTGCGATAATGGGAGAATGGGATCATTATCTGTACCATCATTAGCCCACACATCTTAATTACTTTGTATTTCACTCCATCTCCAAACTTCTTACAAATATCTATTACCTCTAATGATGGCTGGAACCCTGAACCCGGCCATAAGTCACTACTTGGCCACTTGTCTCACAGGTACAGTTAGCTCCCACACTTTGACACAAAGCCATGCAATAGGTTGGCTTTTTAAGACCTCTTCCTTAAGTTTTCCCTCAGGTCTGCTGCTTTGTTGCTTTATATATATATTAGAGAGTCTCTTGCACTTCTGCTTCCATAGCAAAAGTGTATAAGCCAGTCACTGTCTCAAAGCAAAATCCCCAGGCCAGGAAAGGTTCATGGCTTTGTATTCCAGATCCTGTATTCAAACAAAATCATGTAGCGCCTGCAAAGGTGGTGGTAAAAATCTACAGCCAAGATCTCAAGAGCCACAGGCTCTTAAACTACAATAGGTATTTGTCTTCTTAGTCTCCGTGATTACACGCATCCACTCTGACAGCACAAATTCCTGTAGGTATTGAACTCAAATAATCAAGTCTAATAAGAAAACAGCTTTCCCCAGCTGTAATGCCAAGATAGGAGGTGTCACATAATATGTGTCAGAAAGAGACTTCTGGGGCTGCCTGGCTAATACCACATCTAGTGATCCCAGTGCAGGTACAGGTGCTCCACCAGACTCCGCATTTCAGATGCACAGTAGGTCTTGGCCACCTTGCAATAGATCCTGTCATATACCTTGAAATAGAACAGGGGCCCAGCTCATTCTGACCCACCTCAAGTATATCTGCAATTGCTGGGAGTGAGGTTAAAATAAGCTTTGGGTTTTCACTTGGCATTGCTTTCGTAACATGTGTTCATTCTCCTTGCCTTCAGCATTGGTGTCATTGGCTTTAAGCCATCAGTCTTTAGCTTTACAAGTACAGAGTTAGGTAGATGCTAGAACAGCTGGTACTTTTAACTCCATCAGAGTAGGGCAGCAGATTTCCACAAGCGTGAAACTTCTTAATTGAATGCCTCAGCATTATGAAATGTGACCTTGTAGGTCTATCACTGTGTGGTCCTTGAATGAGTGACAAAACATGTATATAACACCATCAATCTGTCATTTAAGATGCCAAATCCGAACTTCAGATGCTAATCCATCAGTGTAAGAATGCATCAGATCCAGCCTACTGCAAGTGCCTACCAGAATTATGCTGTGTCTCCTCAAAAGGTGAACCAGCAATCCTAACCATGGCCTACAAAGCATTATCAGTGGAAGATGCCTTTTACCACAGCATACTTATAACCACCACCACAATAACTCAAGAGCTGACACACTGGTGCATTTACAAAGAGTTGTCTACCTCTCTAATCTCAGAGCCATTGTAATTCCCAATACATTGAAAATAGATCCTTTGTGAATCCAACAGGATTAATCACATGCTTCAAGTGATGCATTGTTTTAAATATCTGATACATGCTCATATGGACTGCAAGCTCTGCTCTGTTAGCAATCAGTCCTATAGGCCAGGCTGTTTCTAAAGATACCATGTAGCAATTAACTGAAACCCTGAACTTCCACCTTCTGGTGCAATTTACCTGTAATTTCTATTCCAGACTACACAAAAAGTGTGTTTGCTTTGCTAATGAAACCATGTAGCCAAGCAATTCCCTTGCTCAGGGTTCAGACAAAACTGCTTCGGTCCAGGTAAGCCCTGTTATCTGTAGCAAGCTATCTCTTAGCATACCAAAGCCGCAGTAGTTCAGTGTTACCTTGATGCTCAACAACCTTGTAGCAGCCCTTGAGAAACTCCGGTGATCAGCAGACACATTGCAAAACTCCCATCTGCCTTTCAAAGTCTTCACCACTTTGCAAGCTGTCAAAATTCTTGTCATCTTGAAAGTTGCTGATGGGCAGCTGAAGTTCACAGAAAACGAGACACAACAACGCTCTGCCTGTAGGTATTTCTTCACGGTTTGGTGCAGCCAATACACCCTTGCAGCTCACATGGGAAGAGGACAGAGGCACAGAGAGTGTCCTGGACTGACTGTACAGAGCTGTCCTACACCTTCCCATTTATTCTACCATCAAGCACCTCTGGTGCAGCCCCACCTCCTCCCGCCCCTCAGAGAGGGGTTTGCTTAGACACCCTTGCAACGCGTTCTCCAGGCTGGTCTCTAAGCACTGCTGCAGGGGTTGTATCATAGGCCAGGCCTGGTGGAAGACAGCAAAACCTGCTGGAGAAATCACAGCTACAGCAATGAAGGCAGTTCTCACTCCAAAACAAACACTTTACCTTTCAGGAAGACACAACAACAGCACCACTTGTTCTCATAGCACAGGGTCTGAAGAAATTAAGTCTGCTCATAGTGTGCTTTTGAGTGCTCTCCAATGTGCCATCTGCGGTTTGCACATCAGCTAGTGGGACAGCCTGTGGCTGCTGCAAGCATGTTTGTACTAAAGGAAGTGGGAAGACCAAATTCTGTGGAAAGCCATAGTCTCTTTATTCTGTTTGGAGGACAGACAGGCACCAGCCCTAGCACAGGTCCCATTGCTGCCCCTTCCCAAAGAAATGAAAAGCACATCACCAGGAAAAATAAATGGCTACAAGAGAAAAACCTCTTTTTGGTAAAATTTCAATGGACAGCAGCTGAAATAAGGTGAAGTTTTCCATATGTTTTCCTCTGATTGACCTTTGTGACTATCACTTCTGAAAACAGGACACCTAAACTATAAGAAACATGTTTCTCATTATCCAGGCATGAAAATGCCTAATGAAGACAAAAGCTTTGTCTTACTCTTCAAGAACAAAAACTGGTGAGGCCTCTTTTGAAACCCAGGGGATTAAAACATCAATTCACTCAAACACAGGTGGAAAAAGAAAGCAAACCAAGAGATACAAGTTTTTTGCAGCTGGACAAATACTATTGTAAAGGATTTAGTTGCCCTTTTCTAATCACTGACAATAATAATCAGGACTTCTTTGTACACAGTGGTTTGAGATTAGTTAAAATTGATGCCACTGTCACATGCAAATATTTCCTGCACAGCTCATCCTAGCACCAGGTGAACTGTCATGCACACAGTAAGACAAAGAAGAGAGGGCAGTGGGGCTGGGTACATGGACAGCTTACTAGAAACTTGAATGAGAAAGACACATGGGAAAGACCTCAATCCAGATGACTGAAAGAGACAGACACTGAGTGGAAGACGGCGCGTGGAGGAGCTCACTGCTTTAACATGAGCTTTCCATGCGTGCAGAGCTGGGAGAAGCAAGCCCACAATGTTTTCTGGTAACCTGAGTGCAGCTTAGAAAAGACACAACTGTTTTTCCTACAAGAAGATAGCTGACATCATTCTATTCATAGAAGGAGCTTGAGACACGCAAATTCCACTTTTTGCAACAGCAACAAAATACAGGGAACTGGGAAATAGTTTTTGGTTTGATTTGGATTTTTAGATACTCCTCTATTCGTTTGGGTCCAGCCTGTAGAGATCCAGGTTGGAGATACACACAGGAGACAGGTACAGAAAGCAAAGCCATGCTTACAAGTGAATGGATGGCAAAGACCTGTATCTTGTACTGGAAAGGTCATCTGAATATACAAGCACATGTGAGCTCACACATGCAATTCAGCAGCCAGCTTTCTTCCAAAGTCACATTTCACATTTGGTTAGCTTTACACCACCAGGAATGTCATACGTAGCATTTGGAAGGTTACAAGCACTACCCTTTGTTACGGCCATACTGAAGGGCAAATTCTGCACTCCATTTTGCTCTCTGTCAACATCAGGCAGTTATTTTGGGCCCTGGGTATAGATGTGCTTGAACCAGAACCAATCCCTGCTAATTCCCAACTATCCTCTCTCCACCACTTGAGTTTCAGTGCAGCTGCACAAGGAGACAGATAGATCCAGCTAAAAACAACCCCTTGTCTTCTGCCGCTAGGCCATTCATGAACATAAGGAGTGAGAGGAAGAAGAACCATGCCTTTTGGCAGAGCAGCATCTTTTGCCAAGTGGAAAGAGCTGCATAACCACATCATGAACCGGACTCAGTTAAGGATCTGGAGTACATACACAGACGTGTATGTTAAGGACAAAATGCTATATGGGGAACAACAGGCAAAAAATGCTTTCCTCTCCACTGCACGGATGCCTCACTGACAACTGCTATAGATTTGACACTGAGGTCTTCCCTTTCATTCATCCAGGTTTTATTATCAAAATTAAGCCCACCTCAGACCTTCCAAGATTAGTAAGGTTATCCTTCTAATCCAAGAACCACCTTTCCTTTCAAAGCCTCCACCATTACACAGGAACTTCCCTCTGCCAACAAATCAAGTTATTTGTCTCACTGCCAATGTGCTAAAAAGAGGTGATGAACTGTTGACACTAAGGCCAGGAACATATACCAGGTATTCCTGAGCCTCAGTTCACAAAAACCTGTCAACATACAAACAAGCCTTCTGTGGTTTGGGCAGTTCTTATGTATGTACTTTGCTTAACACAAAGACCAGAAGAGGCAGAATCACTTATTTCTTTCACTTTCTCTCTATACACTCAGCCTTAGTTTTGGAATTCCTGGCTTCCTGCAGGGAATCAATAAGGAAAAGGGAACCAACCATAGAAGAACGGAAAAAGGAGAGCAGCAACCAATGGTTTTATGGAGGTGCAACCACACTGCCCTAGCTTAAAACCTGCCTGCCAGTACGTGACTTGCAATTGTATCATCCCTTTAGGAAAGGAAGTTTGGGCAGGGCTCTGGAAGAAGGAATCTCATCAGAGAAATCAGGAATGTAAAGCCACAAAGGCAGAAGAATCGCTCTTCTGTGAACTGTAAGAACAGTTCAGATAGCAGAGGGGGAACTGTTCACAATTCAGCCTTCCTTAACAGGGTCTTAACTTGGCATAGGTGTTTAGAAAAAGGCAAACTGCCTTTTGTTTCATATTCATATACACTATAGCCTACACAGATAGGAAGTAGGACAAGGAGAGCAAAGCGCTCATTAAAACAAGGAGCTTTTTCTTGCTGTTTACAAGGAAAAAGCACCAGAAATTAAATTCATCACACAGTCCCACTGAACTGTAAAGATCAAACAAAATCAGTGGTCTGTGGCTTTGCAAATCCCCAGGGCCAAGAGATCCAAAGCAAGCTAAGTGCCTACATTTCACAGGCTTAAACTGCAAACTGCTTGATCTTCAGAAGTGCTCAGAGCACTTGCGGCCCTGCTTCGGTGCCACAGGAATGCTACTCCAAAAGAGAGGCTTGGAAGACAAAAGATGAGGGCCAATTTGTGGGCATACTGGCTCAGATTCATGATAGTGCAAGACCAAAGTAACTGCCTCCAGCTCAATGGAGCTCCAGAGGCTAAAGTCTCCCCTTGATTAAGATCAGTGTAACAAGCAGTTTATGTGAATTGCTTTGACTCCTTTTGAGATGAGAGGGGAGTTTTTTCCCCTTCAAGTGTCCTTCAGATGCTTTCAGAAATCACTCCTGTCATCTGTCAGGTTCTGTCCTGCCCCAACTAAAACATATTTAATGTATTTCAAAAGCATTGAGTGGAAAAGCAGAATAGTTGAAGGTGGCAGCACAACAGAAATCCTCTGCTGCTACAGGGAACAAGAAACTCTCTTCTCCATCCCTACAGCTAGCAGAAAAGCCCTCAGGGATTTGGAAAGCCTGTCTTCCATTTCAAGGCAAGCTCCACTTGCTTCCCAAAGAACTTGCAGGGAGAGTTTGGGAAGTACCTGAAAAATATTAAGATTTGCCATATATTTTCTAACCAGGTGTTAGTTTATCAAGCAGTGTCACTACAATGGGTACGGGAACAGGTTTGAGCCAGGTAACAATTTCTGTTCTTAGCACACTGCTAACAAACTCCACTACCTTAGAGACCACAACTTAGTCCTTTTGCAGTACGTAGGGGGGAATAAACTAAAGTTCTCTTTTTCACATGCAAAGGAACTAACAGCATCCAGGCTTCCCCATCACTTGACCCTCTTGGATTGCTCCAAGACAGAAAGCAAGCTTAGGTACACTTTCAGATTTGAGCCAATCTCAGATTAAATGAAACATTTCAAGCAAAACCCACAATGTTTAGGAAACACAGTAATTGCAACGCAAACTGCAACAAGCCAAGAACTCCAAAACTAAGGCTGATCTTCACCTGAGCATATAGAGAGAAAATGAAAGGAATAAGAATCAAGTGGAGATCTTGCCCTTTGGCTCACGTTAATTCTGTTATTTAAGTCACGGCCAGAACAGATGGGGGGTTTTCTATACGGTTTGTGCTATTTTAGAGGAGGTCTGGGGAAAAGGGTATTTTATATTTTAATGGCAGAGGTTCATAGCAGATCTTTAGATGGGGGTGCTGCATTTCGACTCACCCTTAGCAACTCACATGACTGTGCCAGGAATGATTGAACATGAACTCACACGATTTATTTTTTAGATGGAAACAATTCCAAGTGACAAAGCAAGAAGAACAGGAACTAAAAATAGACTGCTTCTAGCTGCTCACTGTGTCTTCATAGGTGTGCTCTTGCTTGCAGCTTGTTTTCCATCCAACTCAGTGCCTTACTGAGATGCAAACTGCCCTTTCCTCTCTAGTCCCTGATCCTTTCTACTCCCAGACCTGGCTTTTTAATCTCTGCTTCCTTTCACAGTTTCTCTGTATGAGTAACATTCGCCCAGCTCCTTGATGGGACTTCTCCTGCCAATCACACTTCATGGGTCCTGAAAGCTGCTTTCTCTTGAGCACACTTCCAAAGAAAAAATATCACACTTCCTGTCTACGGAAGTTCAGTTTCCCCCATTAGCACTCACTGACAGGAAGGCAACAAAAATAAGAATGAACAAATCATTTGTTGCATATTTTATAATATAAACATCTCATTTTTTATATATATATATATATATACACACACACAAATTTGCCTGTGTGGTAGTGGCAGGCATTTCTCCTGTAATTCCCTGAAAATCTCATTTATCAATATGTAACACATCAGCTTGATGGGGCAGCTGGTGCCTTACCTTACGAATAGGCCTGCTGCCTTCACCAGGAACTGTTCTCTATTTTCCAAAGCACAATAGCAGACAACTATAAGACTTTAAATGCCTGATTTTACCCACCAGGTCCAGATGTCTCAGGGAAGCACAGTCTGCACTCATTCACAAGTGCACTGTTTCCTTATGCCAACCACTTTACTTTGCAAGAGTGTCACAAACTCTGCTCTTTTCAGTTCCAAGTGCTGCAATGAAGGCCCTCCTCTTGAAGAACTGCAACCCGTGAATAACACGGTGGAGTCAGAATTGTTAGAAGAGTATGTGATAAATATCACCTCACAGCCATCGGAATGATGGCAAGTTCATATCAGATCAGTTACAGCATCAGATGTTAACCTTTTTTGGGCCTTTTTATGTCTTCACACTCTTGCTTTATTCTCTGTATCTACTGACCAAAGACTAACCGAAGAATGTAAAGACAGCTTTACCTGCTTCCAAAGACAATACTGATAGCTGTAATTGGATTATATAAATCAGCCTGAAAAAGAGAATCCATTCTTGTCTTTACACCTTTTCTCTTTAGTTTTCATATACTTTTCTTTTTTCCTGCAAGGCCAGATTATGACTGCCATGTCTGCTAATAGAAACAGCAAAAATCCTACCAAATCTTAACTATTTCCTGCAGAAGGCAATAATCAATATGAAAACCAGCACGAAACATGTTTTTAATAACACAACAAGACTATAGGCTTAAATCCCAGCCCTGCAGTCCTTGCTCACTGAAAACATGTCTGGGTGAAGGAGACCTCACAGAACTGAACCCTAAGCCAACAACAGGAATCAATGGACAACACAATGTGCAAGTGTGCTTTGAACAAGATGTGCAAACTACATTCATAGTGCAACTATAACTTGAAACATCTTCTTAATTTTGACTGAATGTCACTTTTGTTTGGGAGTCCAACAACCAAAAAGTATAAAGAAATGTTTTAAACAAAGTTGCTCAAAATCTCACTTTATGACATACTCCAAGCAGTTACTGGAACTACTGGTTGAGTTTTTTACAGAAACATATTTTTCCTCTTTTAAATCAAATTTTTCCACCTTTTTATTATCTTTTTCCTTCTTTTTTTTTTGTGTTTTCAAAGCACAAACTGAAAAGTGAATTTTAGCTAAAAAAGAAAAAGTAAATTAAGACCTTTTTTTCAGTACTTTAATTAAAATGTCAAAAAGCATCAGAGTCAAGCTGAGATGTAATTTTGCCTTTCTTCAGAAATATTAGTTCAGTCTGTCTGACAACTAATAGTAATTGAGTTCTGCAAGGCAAATCCTCAGTTGTGGAAATAGATCCTCATGCCCAATGCTCAGCTTTATGAAGTAAATACGCTTGAAAACATAGCATCCAGGGGTTGTAGCAAGTACCAAAGTGATTCAGGATGCACAAGGGTTAGCCATCAACCAACAGACCCTGTGAAAAAGCTTCAGTTCACACCTTACACGTGAGTTTGAAAAGTTAATAAAGGCTTTTCATTTTATAACAGGAAAAAGTACTGTAACAAAAGAAGATCTCAAACTAAGCCCATGTGAGAGAGAGTTAACAAAAAGGGCAGATTCCTTATTGATTCTGAACTGCCTATCTTTGCACATCCCTTCTTTTACAAATCTTGTGTAGAAGCAGTAATCAAGACCACCTTTTGAATAATATAGTTTCTATAATGCCTGACAAGACTTTTATGTATCTATTCCCAGGTTACAGAAAATCCATTTTCAAGGAGATTAAAGCTTTTCCTCAAGGCTTGAGCAGCCCAGGGTACACTCATCTGCTGTCTGGGATACACAGCCCATGCTTCACCCAAACTTGACAAAGATAAGGCCCTTATCTTCAGCAAGAGAAAAAAGAATCAGTGTCTTGAAAATGGGTCAAATTCCATTGCCACTGGGATTAGCAGTTCCTCTTAGTTCAGCTGACTTGGAAGAAATAAGAGAGAACCCTTGCAATAACTGAAAGACACTGACGTTATTCCAAAAGGCCAATTTTGGAAAGCCCTGAGGTAGCTAAAACTGAGAGCTGCCAGAAGAGCATTACCTGAGGGGTAATAATGACTGTACAAAGTGCAGTTTGTTCCCAGTGCCATGACTGAGCACCACACCTCAGATACGGCTCTTATGTCCATGCTGATTCAACCAAGGGAAACGAGGCCAGGAACCTCAGGGCTCCCAGATAGGAGTCTGCATTGTTTGACTTCAGTCCAGAGCTCAACTCTGTTTACTGGAAGACGTTTAGAGGCAGCAAGATTTCTCACTCCCTGACATTTTCTAAGAAGACATTTTTACAAATGGGGGCCAGGATTAGGAGTCATCCCTTTTTCCCTTGGGATTCCAGAGGCTCAGGCATTCCGCTGGCTTGTTCCCATGGATCACTAAAAAGGCCAAACTGGCTTTATGAAATAAAACCAAATCAAAAGGGCTACACAAACACCGGTTCCCCCGTGCTGCACATTCTTTACACAGTTTAAAAATAACATGACCTTACAATGTAAGATTAGCTACATTTGCGCAGGATTCATGTTCCACTCGCTGCCTTCTGTGGCCATCCTGTCATGGGTGAATATTTGATAGGTTATTATAGCCCAGTGTGTTTGTGGTAGCAAAGGAAAACAAAATTGACTTGCCCTTGATTAGATGATAAGTAAATAAGCTTTTCCTAGAATGAAGGCTACAACAGAAACCGTCCCTAAGCTGCTAACTTATGCACATAAACTGCAGATGTGCATTTGCACAGGCACATACTGTGTTCACTGGACAGTTTGGTCATTTTAATTTGACTTGATAGTTCCTTTTCCCACCTCACACACACACACACACCCCAGTGCAATGTAAGTTTGCTAAAATCAAAACTTCTATGACCAAATTGTTTTCATGGACATTTTGACTTGGGACAGATCATTTGGTCCAACCTTCATGGTGGACATCTACAGAGGATTTTGGCCAGACCTATTGCACATCACCCTGTGATCTCAGATCTATGACTACGGTGACCCAGAAGGAAAGTAAGGGAATGAGTAGAGAGATAAAACATCCATCAGAAGAGGTAAGCACCAGATCAGAAGAGCATGTTATATAGACCTACAGATTTCCTAGAATAACAGGTCCTCACAGGTAGGCACTATGAAATATGATTCACAGTAACTTCTACCCATTCCCCAGACTACAGAACAGCCCAAATAAAACCAGACTTCTTGTTCCCTAGCACATTATTGGGTCAGGCCTAAAGCTAGGCTCATTCTGAGGAGAAAAGCAGCTCCACTGCAGTGGTGGAGCACAAGATGAGTGCTGATGATTAGCTTATGAGCTAGTCCCTTCAGGATTTCTTGACAGTAAGCCTCTCTGCCTTATTAAATCAAGCTTGTCCTGAACAAGAAGTAATCTAATAATTATGTGCTCTAACATTTCTTTTACTACAACAGAGGTCATATCCAGTGACAGGACACATGGGAATGGCTCAAAGGTGCATCAGGGGAGGTTCAGACCTGACATTTAGATGTATTGCTTTACTGAGAGAGTGGTCAAACACTGGCACAGGCTTACTAGAGGGGTGATTGATGCCCCAGCCTGTCAGTGTTTAAGAGGCATTTGGACAATGCCCTTCATACCATGCTTTAACTTTTGGTCAGGCAGTTGGACTGGATGCTTACAGCAAGCCCCTTCCAACTTAAGTATTCTATTTGAGAAGACACAAAGTGTTCTACACAAAGCTCCTTCCCTAACTTCAAATGAATGAAAGTGACTTAATCTTCCCTTTGGAATAAATATGTTTACTATTTGAATGAAAGTGACTTAATCTTCCCTTTGGAATAAATATGTTTACTCTTTGAAAAGAAAATACATCACATTCTCCCCATGCTAGCTTCTTACCCTTTGGCACAAATCTATGCAGGGCTGGATATTCCTGGTTTTGGTGGGAAGGGGCCTTAACATTTCATAAGAGTTACTTAACATGGCCTTGGCCTCTCACCATATATCCAGCATCCCTGGTCAATCAGCATTTTCCTTGTTGCTTCATGCCTGGAGCTATAGATTGGAAGGGCCTGAAAGCTTTGTTTGTCTTTTTATTTCTCCTCACCCCTTCCTGTGGTTACCCTAGGGGAAACAATGGCAAAAGACTAAAGTTCTGGCTCTTGTACACTGGGCTATGCACAGAAGCATTTGATTGAACCTCCAGATTAAGCAGACAACATGCCTGAGGATGGAGATCTCTTTTCAAATAGCACAGCAAATTCTTGCTATATAGATCTGCAGTGTCATTTAATTGGGAATTAGGAGACAGGACATGATTTTGACTGACTGAAAAACATTTTAGGGCAGGAAAGCAAAGATGTTTCAAGAAGTAATTGATGCTGTCAGGTTAAGTGTTCAGGTTTAACCCTGGAACTCCAACACTGTCTGTTCAGATGGTTTTCTTATAATAGCAAAGCAAGTTAATTTTAAGACAATGACCATTGATACAGTTTTATGCCCAGCAATATATATTGCTGTACTTCAACAAATACAGCTCTTCATGCTAGCAAAGCCCCCAGAAACAGGCTCTTGCCCACAAAGACCACCTGGCTTAAAGACAGTCTGTGCTTTGGAGCAGGAATTTTTATCACACACAACCCTGGCAGAAATGAGTGGGATCACTGATATAGGCTTTGAGTGAAGATAAGCTGCCCTTTCCCTGAAGATACTCTGTATTGTACTGTTCTCATCACTCATTTCACCCTGACACCTACCAGTGTTCAGCAGGGTTTAAACTAACCAACCCATGGGAGAAACCCACTAAACACAGGCTTTGGTGTTCAGAGAGTTGACTTCATGAACAGATGCGATTAAGGTATTACCAGATTTTGGCAAAATGAGCAATCAAACGTAAAGGAGAACAGTACAGAGGCAGCTTATTCACTTGCCAGTACTAATTAAGTTAAATACTCAGGTTTCCATCTTTATCCACTGCCATAAATTCTAGTTACCTATTTGCACTTCCTATGGATCCCATCATGCTACAATCCATTATAACCAAAGCAATCATACATTACCACATCCAGGGCAATGAAATCGCATTAAAGTGATGAAATTCCATGACAGCTAATTATAACTGGAAGGTTTTCATTTCATTACTCTGATCACAGAGGTCTCAACAACAGCACGTGCTTTGGAGTTCACAGCAAAAATGAGGAGGTGGCTCATACATGGTCAAGAAGAGCTTCAGTTTGTCATTTCTAACTTGAGAGAGAAAATAAGGCTTGAAAAATACAGACCCCTCAGAACTAGAAGCCCTTCAATAGCAGGTACCCATACAGTAAGGCATCCCAGGAAGGCTGTCATCATCCATAGTAAGCTGACATGTTGTGTCTCTGATTCAAACTTAGCCAAGGTTGTTCAAATATGGAATAAAAATACACTGAAGTGCTGTTTTGCCTAAACAGCTGTATATTACTGCATTCACACCCTGCTATACAGGCTTCTTGCAAGCATAAGCTCTCTATCTCAAACAACTGTCTAGAAATGGGGTCATCTCTTACTGCACAGGAGACTCTCAGCCTACAGAACAGAACCACCAAAGCTGATACATGAAAGCAGAGGCAAAGGAGGAGGTGATTATTTGCAGCATTAGCATCTGCAGTGTCACAGCATGGCTAGCTCAGAAAAGAATAAAACTGAGTTCTCTAAACCAGACTCCTGGAAGTGAGAAAGCTTATCTAGAGACATCTTTGTAAAGGAAGAGCTCAGCAACGCTTCCAGCAATGCAGAAGAGCCACAGGAAACTGGGATACAACTTGCCACTGTATGAGCCTCAGACAGTGCCTCTGAGCAACAAGAAGTCACAGAAAGTATCATTTGACCTGAGCACACAGTATTTAGAAATGATACAGTGGAAAGAGCCTATCAGACGGTAGTCAGGGTGGGTGGAAATGATGTTAGGGACATCACCTGCAAAGAGTGCTTTACACAAGTGTCACTCTTTCCTGTTCAGCCAGGGAGTCAAGCCAGTCATGCACTCCTGCAATCACATTTTATCTTTCCAGACAAGCTAATTCTCTCTTTGCTTCCCTTCCGCTCCTAGCAATCCCCCTGCAGCTGTAGCACACTCAGGAATGTGCTCTGAAGAATTTAGAGGCTCATTTTGGGCAGCATGGGTTTGATTCACAGCATCAACAGCACAAGAAATTGGTCTCAAGCCATGACTTTGGAAAAGTCTCCAACTTTTTATTCTGCTGATTCACAGGAAGCTCAAACCCCTTACCCATACAAACGTCTGGCTTTGCCGTAGCCCTTTTCCTCTCTTCTCCCTTACTACAACACCACATCCTGGCAAAATACACCTTTGTGCATCAGAGTTCTGACCCTAATACAATCCAGCAGGTAGAACAGCAGTGCTGGTATGCTGTGAATGCTTCCAGTTTTCTGTATACCACCATCCTCCCATCAGCTTCCTACAACAGATGGACTGTGATTTCACCAGCACAAGAAGGTTCAATAACAGGGAGGGAGAGGCAGAAAGGGCTCCTACTTCAGCAACAAGAAAAACTCACAGTACAACCCATTTTAGGCTTCTCCAGAGAGCAAGTAAAAAAATAACTAAAATCACCCAAGTAAAATAAGAAATTATTTATGTTTTGACATTCATCAGCTTTCAAACTCACCACCTAACACAAAGGGTGTTATGCACACCCTTTCCCTACCCTCCACACGTTTAAAATAGTGGGACATTTCCATCATATTGCTCCACAGCTGAGGAATATGTAAGCATTAAAGCCACATCTGTGTCATTTACCATAAGTCTAGACTGTCCTTCACAGACAAACCTGTGGTTGCTTTGCCCGCATTCATGAACTATTCAGAACAAGACAAGGCCAAAACAAAGGCTCATGAACTTCATGGCTTGAGCACAGCGTTGCTACTGAACAAATGCAGGAATTCGGGCAGCCTGTCGCAGTGCCTGAGCACACTCTGTGAAGCACATCAATTGATCTAGCACATGGGGTCATGAGCACAGAATAACCTGCAGTGGAAAACATTTTCAATGCCAAACATCTGCACCACCAAATCCAGGACCCTTACTTTGGGAAGGCTCTCTCTTTGTGCGAAAGGTTTCTTCTTGTTTCCATTGTCCACTGTTTTGAGAACTCCTTGAATGGGAAAATTAGAAAGTGAGAAATGAGGAAACTGCAGAACAGAATCCTAAAGGAAGAGTATCTTCAGTATAACATGTACACTTGTACTGTGAGCAATTCATTTCCTTTCATCTGCATCTTGAGACAAGTCACAAGAAGGTGAACTAAGATGAAACATTATCCTTGCACAGTGGAAAGCCACAAGGTTGAGAATGTAGTGGGGAAACTGCCCCTTTGCCTTCAGCAACATCATGAATTTGCAAACTATTTTCAGCCCTTAACAGCTAAGCTTTATAAAGCCTTTCTGAAAACAAACCCATGGCAAAATACATAACAGACAAGGAGAGCAAGAAACTCTGCAGCACACACGGCAAGCTCTGTCCCTGTGTTCTAGGCAGCCACCCACCAAGAGATGTCACTCTCTGGAGAAGCAAGCTGCTGCTGTCTCCTGGCACTGAAGCATGGCTTGTGGCTGAGTGACAGGCAGCTGTGCTGGCCCTGCACCAGCTGGGATGAGCCCTCCCTTTGAAAGCCTCAGCACAGCAGCTTGATTTTTGTAGGGAAAATGGAAGCATATAGAGTTATGGACACATTTAAGGCATGAAACAGTGCTCAGCTTCACTCCAAGAAGAGCCCAGCTGCATATGGGGCATACCAGATATTGGAATTATTTGCAAAGGGCTATTCTGAATATCTGAACCATGACAAAAAGTGTTCAAAGGTTCACGGCTTAATAGCCCCTGAGATATTCAACAGGAAACAGAAATCTGTAGGAAATGAGGTTGATTAGATGGCATTACACATTTATAGGGGACAGGTATCACAGAATCATAGAATGGTTTGGGTTGGAAGTGACATTAAAGCTCATCCAGTTCCAACCCCTGCCACAGGCAGGGCCACCTTCCACTAGAGCAAGTTGCTCCAAGCCCCTGTGTCCAACCTGGCCTTGAACACTGCCAGGGATGCCACAGCTCTTCTGACCATCCTGTGCCAGTGCCTCAGCATCCTCATACTGAAGAATATGAAATGAATCAGCCTCTACCTGGTTTCCCTGAAGGAGATGAGAAGCTCTGAAGAAGTCCCTCCTCAGAGCTAGCCACCACCCTTCTTACTCTGTGGAAAGGGCCACAGAAACACAAGTCAGCCACAAGCCCTGCAGGGGCAGGGGACAGGAGTCAAAGTGAGTGAACTCAGTGGGGAATCCAGATGCAGGGGTCTGATGGCACATCTTTCGTGACCAGGACAAACCTATTACCATAAAGATGGAGACAGAGAATGAATATCAAGATACTGGCACAGGTGCCAAAGCATTGCCAGATGAGAACAGACCTTGTGATGTTGTCTGGATGTCCCAATTGCTGATGGTATAGATGCTCAAGACTGAAGGTTCTTTAAAAACATGACACCTAAGTTTCACCCCTCAAAAAGCCCATTAGCACACTCTGAGCAATAGCAGATTCCACTACAAAGAAAGCATAAAACGTACCTTCATAGATACCAAATGAAAAAACAGGGTTCTTTCAGTGCCCTTCAGAGTCCTTAGATCACCTCTACAGCTTAATTTCATTGCTCAGTATCACGAAGTCCCTGGTCATTGCCACTCCAAACTGCTCACATCACTAAGCAAACAAGTCAATAGTCATGCTTGTGCACTGCTTGTCCTGTAGACATGCAAAGGTGAACGCAGGGGCAGAAAGATGTCAAATACAGAGTCAGGGTGAGCAATCAGCCGTACCCACATCATGTTTTCACTGGCAGTCATATCCAGTCCTCATGCTGAACTTTAAAGACAGCATTAAGGATGCAAGTGCCCTACACAGACTACTTTAGTCACTGCAGCAAAGCAAAAGAAATCTGACTTGATGTCAGTCCTGTCCAGGGATCAAAGAGTATCAAAGTCTCAACAAACCCTACTGTCTTCCAGATGACCTCATCACCAAAACAGTGCTTAATCCAGCTCTCAGCAGTTTTCTGTCCGGTTTTCTTTGCTCCTGCACACATACAGCCCTTACTGACCTCCTTAGTCTCCAACCTCTCTCTTTCATTTGCTAAGAAAGATGGATTCCCATTGTATGGATCTCCTACGGTACACAAAGAAAGTGGCAGAATGTCACAGAGGATTGCTACGTGCGTTTCTCCGAAGAGTTCTGGCCTGATGCTGAGGACTACTGACCTCTGCTCCCTACTCACAGCAGAAACCAGCCACACGGCCAACACTGAGCGGCACACAGCTGTCCTCCCCGGATGGCAGGCAGAGCACGGCTCCTCCGCCTTCTTGCTTGTGGGACAGGGGCATCTAGTGGCTGAAAACAAGAAGAGCAGGGTAAGGCCACAGCAACGCAAGTTGCAGCTACAGTACAATTAAGGGTATGTTGGTAGCTTAAACGGGATGCAGCTGCTGCCGACATGGAAACAGATGTTGAAGACAAAACTGTTAGGCTATTAACTGCTCTACTCAGGCTAACATGTCATAAAGCATCAGGCACACCAGCTCTAAGGAAATCCTCCAATACCACCTTTCCTGTCTGATGCTCAGGCAGTGTATTAGCAAACACATGCAGTAACATCAAATTACAGAATCATATAATCATAGAAAGGTTTGCATTGGAAAGGGCCTTAAGATCATCTAGTTCCAACCCCCTGCCATGGGCAGGGATGCCTCACACTAGACCATATTGCCCAAGGCTCTGTCCAACCTGGCCACTTCTTTGGGCAACCTGTGTCAGTTCCTCACCACCCTCATAGTAAAGAACTTCTTCCCTGTACCTAACCTGAACTTCCCCTGTTTCAGTTTGAACCCATCACCCCTTGTCCTATCACTACAGTCCCTCTCCAGCATCCCTGTAGGCCCCCTTCAGATACTTGAAAGTTGTCCCTAACACACTCTCATAACTCCCAGAAATACGTGGCTCAGGCACCTCCTCCTGTACACAAGCACAGTGGTGTCTTTTTACTTGACAACCTGTCATGGCTTAACTCCTTCACCTTTGAATGCTACTCCAGTCATTTCAGTTGATGTCTACTAGCTTTGAAAGCCAGCCTGTCACCTTCCTCTCTTCACATCCATGACACTTCAAGACTTCACAGACATTTACCACAGCCCTCTTTAGATGTCTCTTTTCAGCCTGAGTAGTCCTAGCCTAGCTACTCAGTGCTTGCACATACGCCATTCCACACAGTCGATGACCTTTCTTTTGGCCTGATTAGTTCTACAACTTGTACCCTTCTAGCTCTGCTGTCTTGTTTGAGATCAGAATAAATACCTGAGATGCAGGTGAGCCACAGACATACACAACAGCATTCTTAGTTTTCTGCTCTTCTCCCTTCCCTGTATCAATTGACTTTCTTTTACCTTCTAGTTTCCACTGAATCATCTACTATGCTCCCCGAGATGTGAACAGGAATTGCTAGCTCAAAGCCTACTAAGGTGTGTATACAGAATTATTCCATTGTTACTGAACACTAAGCTTAACCTATAACCACAATAAATGCAGGCAGGATATAGGGGAGCTGCGTCCCACATATACTATTAATATAATCAGTTAACTTAGTTCAGCTCCTGTGACCAATATTGAGGCTTTGGGCTCTTCATAGAAGGTGCTAAAAGAAAGCCAATCAATGCCACCTGCAGTCATGGTTGCTGCGCATTGCAAAAAAGAATCAAATAAAATAATACACTTCTTCCCTCTCCTGGATATCCTCCTAAAATGAAAAACTTTGCCATCATAATGCCAAGACATAACGCTTGCTTTATCTTCCAAACCCAAGTCTGCTTAGCTCCAAATGGCACTAAGGCTCTCTTACTATAGGTTTGAGTTTTTACCGAGATCAAATACAGTGAGCCATGGCTCTAATAGGAAAGCACAGCAAAGTTTCTAGAATCATCCCTGGTTTATACAGAGCATTACAGCTGAAATAATACCCAATATTCAAAATTATTATTTTAAAAGAGGAAACTGGCACCTTTGATCCTTTGTATTCCTTAGGACACTTTGGATATCCACCCTAAATATGTCGTACCTTTAGCTATCCTGCTGCTGAATAAACAACGTGTAAAGAGAGGCTAACAAATACTCTGCACTGTCTGAAGCTTGAACACAAAGAAGTCAACAGAAAAAAGACACAAGCCAAAGGAGAGATGGAGAGAGAAATGCCCCAGCTTGGATTGCATCCTAACTGTCCACAAAATCCTGCACTGCAGCTGTTCTGTGACCATGGCAAGACATCCCTAGGGCAACTTTATAGCAGTTTAAAACCTCTCCCACTGCCCAAATGCTTTGCCTCGACAGCCTTCCAGGAGAACCATGCTCTGTAGAGCACTTCCACACACGGTCTCCCAAATCCCTTTTTCTATTTGACAAGTCTATGAAGGACACCTTATCCTTGCTCACTGCACTCACAAAAGCAAAACAAGCAACCCTCACATTTATTATTATGGGATTACCATGCCAAGCCCATCTGGCCACAGCATGGAGGCCTCTGTACCAGGTCAATCCAACCCTGAAAGAAGGCTATGAGGAGGGGTAGATGCCAAAGCACCATTTTGGAAAGCCCACTTGCAATTCCACATCTACACTGCCCAATGTGGGCACCTGCTGACTGGAGGTTAGCACAAGGTGTGATTACAGACCTGATGGATGCCCATAGCCAGTGAAGGACAGTGATGCCAGGAGGAGGTGTCTCCTCTCAAGCAGGTGTTTCAGTTAGACCTCAGGCAGAATGCCAAATAGTCTGTAGGCAGCTGCATACCTGGCAGAGATTTGGGATTCGCATCCTCACTGGAATGAGGACGGAACAGACACACAAGCATCCTGAGATTTTCTTCAAGACTGTGAAACATCCATTTTACCCATGTAATCCCAGGACCAACAGACATGCTACCAGTGCAGCCAGGATAATTATGCTGTTAAAATTCAGTAAGGATTTCTCTTTCAGGCAATGCTGTGGAGCAGAAAATACTACTCTTCTCACAGGTAAAAAGATTTGGGGAGGTCTTTTCAACCACTGATGATGAGTCACTTCAGAATCAGGTTCTTCTAGGGCTGTGATGGGCCTGCCAGGAAGGCTCCTGCAGCCTGTTTTCTCACCATTTCTCTGTCCACTCTGATAACTGCCTTCCACACAAAAGTTGTCTCTAGATGTGTTTTGAATGGATCTGCTTTAATTGCCCCTTTTTCAGCAAAGCCAGCATGACCCTTTCCAGAGAAAGCAAACAAACAAGTCTCTCACCCAGACACCCCAGTGTGACACAGACTGCAATGAGAACACATGAGCAGCTTCCCTCCCAGGCTCATTTCCTTGTTTCATTCCCTGTTCTGCACAGGCAGGCTACTAAGGATGAATCATGAGTAACTTACCTGAGCTCTCTGTGACAGTCACAGGTACTTTGGATTTATCCTGGGCAGCAGCAGGTCCATTGAAGCCCAACTGACCACAACCATTTAGAAAACAACATACTGAAACAGAACTGCTAGGCAACAGGCAGGATAATTTGGGAGAAGTATCTTCGTTGTTAAGTGATCTGGAAAAAGAAAAGAGAATACAAGAGGAATCAAAGACGAAAGAAAGACTCTAAAGGTGAAATGCCTTGTGCTGGAAGCTAATACTGAACTGTGCATGGGGGAAGGACTGTAGCCAGTATTGTTTTGACCTGCAGATGGAAGGGAAAACCATAACACAGGGCTGGGAATTCAGCCATAAGCAGAAGACCCCATGTTATTTCTGCTGATACTAGGGCTGCATAACCCACCTCCCACACTCAAATGCAAGGCAATGATACGATTGAAACTTGCTAAACAAGGAACAGCTGAGTGAAAAAGAATGGAAATCAAATCCAATTGGGATTCCCTCTTTTCTGCTTGGTTGTCACCACCCCCTGCAATAATATCATTTCTTTCTTTTCTCTGAGCTCTGATTTTTACAGCTTATAATAAAGAATGGACACATGGGTAGAAAACCAGAATCCCTTAAATAATACAGTTGTCCCAAAAATACAATTGTCCTGAGCATGAATGCAGTATTCCCATGGGTGTTCTTGATCACTACCAAAAAGGATATTCTTACAGCAGCTATTTCCCTTAAACCCACCCAGATGGATTCAGCTCCTACAAGGGTCAGTATCACTACACTTAGACCTATCCAAGAGCTTCAAGCTCAGCCACATTCATTCAGGCTTTCCTGCAGAGCTAGAAGTGCTGGGGAGCTCCAGAGCTGCACTTCAGCAAGCCAGAACCCAAGCAGGGATGTCACAACCCATCTCAGACCTATAGGGGCAGGAAAAGGGGAGCTGGACACAGTTACACTTGGCAGAAAGGCAGCAAGGCCTGTATCCAGAAATACAGCTCAAGAGGACAACACTGTCCAGTGAATGCTACCACACAACCAACATGGCTGGCTGCTCAGGGGTACACCACCACAGAATGACTGCAGGGAGCCCCCCAACTCCAGTGGAACTTAGGATGCAAAGCACTGCTCGGGACTATGACTTGTAGGGACCAACCCTATACTCACGAGGAAGACATGGCTCAGCCAACACAGTGAGACACAGCAGTGCAGCAGGGGCAGCAAGGGGAGCTCCTGTCCCTCACCAAGGCCCAACCTGCGTGAGGAACTATGGCTGCTGAGAGGAGCAGGACCCGAGGTGCTCCTGGGACTGACCTTCTGCCACCACATGCATAGGGCCACCAGCCCCACACTGCCCGCCACGGTGCCCATCCCCACAAGACCTCAAAACCCCCAGGGCCAGATGCAAGAAGCCCCAGGTGCCCACAGAGCCTTCAAGTCCCAAGGGAGAGCCAAAACAAACTGCACAGGTTTGGGCTCCCTAAACACCACAGAGTTATTGAAATGGCAACCCCAAACACCACAGAGCTCCTGAACACCAAAAGAACAGCCACATGGGACCCCTGAACACCACAGAGCTCCTGAACACCACAGAACCAACCACAAAACCCCTAAACCCCACAGAACCAGCAACATGAGACCCTTAAACACCACAGAGCTCCCTAAACCCCACAGAACCAGCAACATGAGACCCTTAAACACCACAGAGCTCCTAAGCCCCACAGAAACAACCACAATACCCCTAAACCCCACAGAACCAGCAACATGAAACCCTTAAACCCCACAGAGCTCCCTAAACTCCACAATGCTGGCTTCATCAGAACTCTCACCACCACAGAATCAGCCACATGGCATCCCTAAATACCACAGAACATTGACATACCACCCCTAAACACCACAGAGCTCCCTAACCACCACAGAACCAACAACATGGGACCCTAAATACCACAGAATATTGACATACCACCCCTAAACACCACAGAGCTCCCTAACCACCAGAACCAACAACATGGGACCCTAAATACCACAGGGTCAGCAAACAAGCAAGTGTTCCTAAACCCCACAGGTGCAGCAAGGGACCCTTAAATCACTCCCTAAACCCTACAGGGCGAACCGAAAAGCACCTCTAAACCGCGCAGAGGCGGCTGCAAGTGCCCTTTAACTCACCCCGGGCTCCCTAAACCTCACAGAGCCGCCTCAGGACACGACCCTCACCGGCGCCTCAGTGCGGCGGAGCGCGGGAGCAGCTGCGGGATTTACAGGGGCAGCCGCCGCCTTCCGGGGCGGAGCGCGGGCGGGCCGCAGCCGGAGGAGCCATGATGGCGCAGCGGGCACTTCCGAACCCTTATGCCGACTACGACAAGTCCTTGGCCACCGGCTACTTCGATGCTGCCGGCAGGGTGAGTGTGGCCGCGGTGGGCTGGGTGCCTGCTCCCGCCCGGGTCGCTAAACCAGGCTGAGGAGGCGGGAGCCAGCCCGGCCCTGAGGTACCCATGGGGGCTGTCAGGTGAAAGAGCACCCGGTTGTGGTCCCTGAGGGCATCTCCCTTTAAACCCCCACCCGCCTGATGGTGTTTCCTTCGTATTTAGTAGCTTGGGGGTTTTATCTCCACAGCTGACCCCCGAATTCACGCAGAGGCTGAATAACAAGATCCGGGAGCTGCTCCAGCACATGGAGAGAGGCCTCAAGACTGCAGACCCGCAGGACTGCACCGCATACACTGGCTGGGCAGGTAGTGCGGGCGAGCGGATCGTGTGGAGCAGGAGCTCTCCAGAGCTGAATTCTAGGTCAGGCCAAGGCAGATGACAGGGTCTGAATGATCACACTAGATCCCAGTCAAGAACGGTGCTGCTCCTGTGTGTTTTAAGCCATGAAAATAAAGAGGCTGACTTTCTCAAGACTCCCTGTTTTCTGGAGCAGGTTTGAAGCTGCAGAGATTATAGTGTTGCAGGGTCTTCTCGTGGTTGATAGAGCCAAACTTATACAACAGAGAGCAAACATGGGAGCCTTCGAAGGGACTAGTTCCAAATCTGGTCCCAGTGAGGATGGTGACAAGTAAGCCAGTGCTCCATGAAGTAGGCAGGTGCATGCGGTAGGCCATTTAGTCCTTGCACATGGCGGCAGTGAGCTTAAGGCCTGAGATGCTGTCCGCCTTCTGTTTGGGATGAATTTTCCCTCATGATGTTGTCTGATGGGCAGGATGCTGCATTCCTGCTCCTGAGCAGTGCCCCTCTGCTTAGCCAGGGCTGGTTCTGTTTCAGTACCTGCTGGCAGGAGCAGAAATGCAGATGTGAGTATAACGAAGGGTGGAAGCCTTCCTCATGCTAACCTCTGCCTGCAAAGCTTCCAGGAGCTTGTTTTGATCCTGTTCTGCATTTTCAACCTGGCTTTCCTTCCTTGGGAGCATGCCTTGCCTTCCCCTCCCTATTCCTACCACTGGAGCCAGGGAGGATGTACCTTTCACTGATGCCTCATCCTTGGCTACTGTTGCATGCTTTGTCAGCTTGCCTGACTTCTGCACCAAGCCAGGCTCTAGGGAGGGACCCTGCAGTGGTTGCAGTTAATCCCATATTATTCTCATGCTTACTGCAAGGTTTTTTGCTGCCTTTTTCCTTTGGCAATGCACTGCAATCCTAAAGGACAACTTTCCACATGATGATCTGGGTGTGGCTGGCTTGTGCTTGGATCCTGTGGAACTTGATGCCAACAGTTTGCTTGGGAGAACGGCGTTTAGTTGTGCTGGTGCCAAAATAACTCTGCAGCTTGATGACAGCTGAACAATGTTAGTAAGGTAGACAGACTGAGAGCACTCTAGAGCAGTTGCTAAGAAATGCTAGGATGCTAGTATTAAATTCCAGCGTGGGAGAACACTGATCACATCAGTTGTTGCTGCTGCCTGTGAATTTATAGGGGTTTTCTTTTTCAGTCCTTGCTGATTTCACCTTGGGAGGTGAAATCAGGTTCAGTCCTGTCTGTGTGACCCTGCTCTGAGGTCCCTGTAGATGGGAAGCATGCCATGTGTAAAGATGGTCTTACGTCATGAGGGTACTACTTGGTATGATGGTAGTCTACCTCTGGCCAGGAGATAAAGGAGGAGGAGGATTAGCTGATGTTGGGAATACTCTGAAAGCCCAGAGGCCGTATTCCTTTCCTTAGGGTGGCTTAAGGAACTTCATGTTGGAAAGTAACTGCAGTTGTTGAAGCAGTGTTTGAGAGTACAGTCAGGATTTCAGCTCACTGTTACTTGGAAGGGAGTTTCTCAAGACAGATTCTGCTCTTTTCCTCCCAGGGATCATTCCCCATTGAAACACAACCTTTCTACCTTGGCTAATAGGATTAGAAAAACCCCCATAGGCAGATTTCCTGCAGGTCCCAACCAGCGAAGGGAAGTTTGCAGATATTACACTGTATCTTTGCCACTCTCCCTTCTTTTGTAATCCTAGCTACATTAATTTATGCAGTGCTGGTTCCCGGAGACAAAATTAATTGGGCCAAGACAGCAGCTTTTCCCTGTAATTGCTTATGTAGAAAAGGCTTGTTGAGTATCTTCTCATGTAAATCATTGCCCAGCAGTCTGAAATCAACCCACACTCTTGTGGCTGCTAATAAGAGAGATTTGAAATATGGCTCTCTCAGCACAAACTCTGCATGAAATGTAACATACTTGAGTGTACTACATTACACCCAGTAATACACAGCATATGCTGGCATTTTACTTCGGTGCCTGCTTCTTTCCCAACACACTTGATGGAGCCCTGTTTCCCCAGCCAGCATTTGTGTTAGGGAAGCCACAGCTTCTTGGCATGTGAAGTTGGAGCAGAGGGAGGGAGGAACTTATATTTTCAGCTCAGAGGCAGTAAATACACATTTTGGATCAAGATAATCCAGCATATGGCTTGAATGCCCTCAAAACAGATTTGAATTGGCTTGTTAGTGTCATTCAGTTCCCCATAGAGACCAAGGTCCATAGGCAGCACAAGGTAGGTGGCTGAGTATAGACCAGACTTGGCTGTTGCGTTCTCTCTTTTAAGCAATTTAGCCAGACTGCTGTAAGAGTTTTTGTGGTCATAATCTGTTTCACTGGTATCAAAGAGTTGACTGAGGGAAAGTAAACTGTCATCAGCTAATCCTGAATCAGAATCAGTTCAAATCCTGGCAGAAGTACAACTGCCTCATCCATTTTCACATGAGGATGCTGAAGAGCATGCATGCTGTGTGCTGGTATTTCTTGTAGTGCATGGGGCCTTGCACCAAAGACTACCATGGCTGGAAGCAGAGACAATGAAAAGGGAATGGAAGGAGACTGACTTCACTCCTGTCACCTCCTGGCTGACTGCAGAACCTAGGAAGTTCCCCTGTCCAGTTCCTGCTGGACTGTTGTGTCCTTCTCAGACAATGAGGTGATCTGCCATCTGAAATGATATATAAGGGAGAGATTCCCCTTCCTCCACATAATGGCAGTGCCTTTGGAACTTGTTTTCCATGCGAGCATTCCCTTCTCGAGCAGTGTCAGAGTTGCGGCTTTTGGAGCTTGAGGGCCTGTGAGACTGGTGAGTCCAGCTGGCCTGCCCCATCCACAGCATTTGGCTGGCAAGTAGAGACAAGAAACAGGGCTGAGTTGCCATTTGAAAGGGCTCTTCAAAAGACACACCAGATGAAGTAAAAGCCATTTAAGAACTGATATAAATCCTGACCAGACCAGTTCAGGAAAGCTTCTGGAAAAACCCCTTTCCTTCATTTTAGTGTAATATCTGTGTTTTCATCTCAGAACCCAGAGAACTTGCATCAACAGAGAGTTCTGTTCAGGAAAACAGAAATCCTCAGACAATCCCTACAGAATAAGAGCCAGTGAGGCTGCATTTGATGAGAGAGAATAGAGTGCCTTGTGTCACCCACATAAACCACATTGCTGCCAAGTGCTTGGCGAGTTGTTTTTGTGACATCTCTGTTTGTGGGCTTAGTATTTGCCTGGACAAGGATCAGAGCAATGGGATGTAAATTTGAAGCTGGCCTTACTTTCAGAGGGTTGCATCAGATCACCTTCACAGATCCCTTCTAACATGTTGTAGGGTTCTATGATGGGGTAATGGGTAGTTTTGGTTTGTCCTGAGCTGGGGTTGGTTTGTTTGTTCATTTGGGGCTTTTTTTTTAGGGGAATGCTTTCTTCTGCTTTACAAAAGAAGCTTTGTTACCCAGGTTTTAAGGCTGGAGAAGCTGAGGCATCCTAAGAAATGCCCCATGTCCCACACTGCACTAGAAAAGCAAGTAGTAGTCAAATGCACCTGTGGGTCACCAGGCAGTTCTGGACATGGCATAATACAGAGATGTTTCACTATCCCATTCAGCATGGCTTTGGCATGTATTTATAAATACAGTATCCCATGTGTCTGCATCAGAAAAGATGATTATTATCCTTTGAGCTGGGCAGTAAAGCTATGCCACCCCCTCTGTAACTTACCCCATGCCTGACTCATTAAAATGACATCAGACTCCATCACTATGTGCCGAGATGGGTTCCCACTTTTGCTGTCTGTGTTTGAAGCGTGCCTGCTTCCCTGGATCAGTGCAAGATCTCAGAGCGCTTTATTACTGCAGATGGCAGGTTTGGAAATGGTCCAAATTAGGTCAAGAAACCCTCTCGTGACAACTTAGTGCCTTTTGTGAAAGGACCACTTTGCAGCTCAAACTATGTAGTTTCCCCATAGAAAAAGGTCCAAGAGTAACCAATAAACAGATCAAAGCCCAAACATCTTTGGCAGTAGCAGGCCACAGGCAGCCACTGTTCTGCTGGAAGCAACCAGGAGACTCAGAGGTCACAAAAATAGGTCACATTTCCAACTGGGACACTGAACACAGAAATGGAGCAGATCTATGCTTATCTAGACACATTTGAATGATGATGCCATGTTTATGTAGCACTGACTGCATACCAAACACCCCATCAGTCAGAGTGGAAAAGGTATGACTGTAGAGGGATCTGTGGAATAGCTTCTGCAGAACAACACTCTCTCACTGAGCCAAGTTCATCAGGTGTGGGAAGTCTCCAAGCTCTGAAATACACCACTTGGATCTTGGCACACAGGATATAGGAGAATCCCCACACAGCTGACTGCATTTTGTATCCCTCTACATATGTCTAAACATTGTCTCTTCATGCATGGGCCTGCCCTCCTTTTCTAGCCTTCCCTACTGTTGGGCTCCCAGCAATAGAGCAAGCAGTGAGCTTTCTGATTCAGCTTGGGAGTATGAGTTCCTTCAGGATTGAGTTGAGGAAGTTTGCTTTAGATTCAGTTTATAAGGCCTTTGGTTTCAAAGGAAAAGGGAAAATTAATGATTTGGGGAAGCAACTTATCCCTTCCATTCTTTCGTATAGGTCAGTGGTGGTTTAGAGCCTTTCCCAAAGATGCTTGGGCCTGGAGGAAAGGCAGGGGAGAAACACTGTAAAAAACAGGAGAGGCAAAGAAGGCAGAGGAAGACAATGCCGAGACATTGACTTTCTAAGAATTCAGTTCTGGAAGCGGTCTTAGTGTGGTAGTTCTGTATGTAACGAGGGTGGTACAATGGCAGTGGGAATAGAAGCTACTTACAAAACACAGAGTTGTATATTAAAGCAGGTAAGTCAAGAGCTCAAGTCAGATAGCTCTCAGGCCTGTTAAAGTCTAGAAGCTGTGCTAGCTGCTAAATAAATCAAGGAGAGTCACTTGACATTTGCAAGCTGGAAGAGGAGGGTTCCCCTTTAAAGATGGGCTTTATATGCACATCCTTATGCACTTGAGTGATGGCACCATACATCTGAGCTCTCTCTGGAAATACTAACCTAACACTGAACTGCTTAGAGACAGGACAAGGTTATTAGCTTCAGCAGGAAATAGAAAGTTACCCTTAATATACATGTGGAATTGAATTGCCTGTAGCATGAGGCTTTGGAGATTATCCATGCAAAATGAGAAAACAACCTACATTTAAAACTGCCCTCAGTACCATGGAAAGTAATTTTGCAGCATCTTGTCCCCCTTCACCTTACCTCAGCAAAGTCTGCAGAGATGGGATCTATTAATTTAGGCTTAAATGCAGGACCTCAAGTGTCTTAGAAATAGATGCTGGTAACAGGAGAAATAAGCTTTTCTCAAAGTAATGTAGGCCAATAGCTTTCTTCTGTGTGTGTTTGAGGATACTTTCCAGATCTGAAGGATGGTTCAAATGTGGCAGACCCCTCAGACACAGACTAAGGACTCCTCAGTCACCTACTAAAAGCTTCAAGAGCTGGCTGAAGACAGGGCAGACAGGCAAAGGAGAGCAATTGATGTGACTTCTCAGTAGCAGAGTTGTTTCTATAGCTGGCCAGCCCATTGAAAACCTCCAGGGAGAGCCACACAGCCTTTTCCAGCATTTCAGGTAGCTGTTCATGTTTCACTCCCGGGCTGGTTGCATGAATGATGGCCACAGAGGAGAGTCAGGCAGCCCCTTTCTTTTGTAGGGCATACCAGTCCTTGGTGTAGGGCTTGGGACCTGCTCAGCAGCAGGGGGTGATGTCCACAGAGCTGTAACAACCTTACTGGTGCTTCCCAGTGGGAATGAGGTGGGGGGGAAAAGCCAAGTCTTATGGGTGCTGCTTCCAAGTGCTGGTGATGTGTCACTTGTAAAATGCAATCCAAGCTGAGAGACCCAGCCCTGTACCTTGTAGCCTGGCAAAAAATCAAGGATAGTAACAATCCAGTTCTACTCTGCCACAAGTACCGTCTTGCCCAAAGATGATTCTTTCTTTACCCTCCACTGTTTAGCAACAGTCCCAGGTACAGCTGATAGATTTAGGTGGGTTTGTTGAGATGTCATCTTTTGCTCCTCACTACTAGGATTGTGTTTAACCTGTATATCAGAAGCTTTGTTGTCCTCCAGGTCAGCCCTGACCAGTGATCAGACCCTCCTGGGTCACACACTGCTGCTTGTCTTGACCTGCAGTCCACTCAAAAGCAGCATCAAGTACAAGGAGGTCACAAAGCAGGAAAAGAAGCTGTGGATGCTGCAGCTATGGGTTACGCCCCTGGATGTGCTCAGGAAGCCTGTCTAGAAGGCTTATATGCCCTAGATGAGCCTGGGCTTTTAGGTGCATTAAAACAGCCAGGATGTAGAGCAAGGGGGATAAACTTTTCTGGCGAGTGCAACCTTTATGTTCCTTTTGCAGGCATTGCTGTGCTGTATTTGCACCTCTATGATGTGTATGGAGACCCAGCCTACCTTCAGGCAGCCCATGAGTACGTAAAGAAGAGCCTGAGCTGTCTGACAAGACGATCCATCACGTTCTTGTGTGGAGATGCCGGGCCCCTGGCAGTGGCTGCTGTTGTCTACCACAAACTGCAGAACCAGAAGCAGTCAGAGGACTGCATCACTCGGTAAAAACCTTGGTTATGTCTTGGACCTAGTGTTCCTCTTGCTCATAGAGCTGGTCTGGGCTTGTACCGGGCACTCTCTGCCAAGCCTGGATAAGTTCTTTGCAACCTTGTGAGCGGGATAATCCAGGAACACAAACTAGTTGTGCCCTGGGGAAAGAGCTAGCTCAAGGACAAACGTGCTTGCCTGGCAGCCTGCAGGCTGGGGAGCAAGTTCAGCTGCTATTGCCAACTTAAAAATAGTTCTGATCAACACAGGAAGACAAAAATGCCTGAATTAAGCCCCAGAAGGTGAGGTTTGATGTATTTTCAGAACCCTTCAATTTAGCTTCGCAGCCATTCTGATGAAGAGGAGGAAAGTGGTCGGATTATTAGATAAATTTTGTCACTTGCTTCCACTTGCTATTTCTTAGTTGACTTTGACTTAAAGCTAAGATTGACAGCATCCTTTCAACTGCGGAATGCAGCTGGTTATGATTCATTTCTTTCTATTTCCTGCCTTTCCTCAACTGTTTTCAAATGTATTTTTGTTGGTACTTAAGACAAAAAAAGGACAAATAAAGCGGTCCTACAGTCGGATCAGCATGCGGCAGAGGAAGGAAGAAAGTAAAGGAGATGCAGTTGCAAGCTTTTCTTGCTTAAGGGAGATCAGCTTTAAGAACGTGAGAAACAGCCCTGCAAAGAGTTTCCATTTACCTGTGGTCAGCACAAAACCAAGACAAAACCCCTGACGCTTCAGAACATACTGAGTGCCCTTAAACAGCCACAAGCAAGTGATGCATAGGAGCAGTTAAAGCAAGCCATGGGTGGGTATCAGGTGCCTGTATGGTTCACATGGATACGGTCAGTCTGAGGACAGAACTCTCCTCTTTGGTCTTGAAGTAATCTATGGTTTAGGTTTTGCTTAATCCTGTAGTGAGTCACTGTGATTAATTGCTAACAAAAAGGAAACTAATCTGTCAAATAGTACTGGTCAGTTGTGCTCAATGCATAAGCCCCAGGTGGTGTAGCAGCTCTCCCCTCCCTTCTGTATCTGTATCCCTTCTGCCTACAATTAGTTCTGTGAGACAATGGAAACTCATGATTAATTCTGCACTGCCATCTAATGGCACGATGAAGGCAAAGCCTTGGGAATTGGTTTCTTCATGCGTTTTGAAGGGAGGCAATAAGAAGAGCGTGGCTTTCTCACAGGAGCAGTTAGACCGTCCTTGTGTGCTACCAATTCCCAGAGCAGTTAACTTGACCATGCTACCTTTAAAAAGAGAGGATTGTGTTGAGAAAGAGCTCCCTTAATCACAACTCTTGAATGGGTTTGGAGGATGCTGTTTAGTTACAGAACAGTTGTGAAGTTATGCAGTGCAGATGCATAGCAAGTACCCCTCCATTACAGTTGGGGAGAAGGAAAGCCTCTCTCCATTTTATTCTGTCTTTTAATGCACCTCATCTTTACAGAGCCCAGGGAGAGAATCGCACAGCCAGGTTTTACCTGCAGTGGAATAGACAGAAGCTTGCTTTTCCTTACCTCCTTGCTCTGACCTAAATGAGTTCGTGACCAACAAATGTGTTTGTATGCTCTGGAGACTAGTGCTTCAGGGCAGCCCATTTTCCAAGAGCCTCTGAAAATCTGAGCCATGTTCCAGGAGTCCTCTCTTCCCTCCAGTCTTCCACCAATTCAGAAGGTCAAAGGTTTGCTTTTAGAGCTGGTGGATACAAATATCCCCTCCTGCTCTACAGCTGCCTCACTTGCCCTTGGGCCAGAAACCAGTGATTGTTGACAGTTGAGGCAGTATGTGAGCAGGAGTGGCTCTTCCGCTCAGGGACCCTCACACCTGAGAAATGCATTGTGCATGCAGTCAGTCCAGCAGCATCCCAGGCATCTCTTGCTGCACACATGCCATGCAGCCCTGCTTCACATTTCAAACCCAGAAACCACTGGCAAGCTTCCTCCCCGATGATGCTGCCTGAAAAAGCAGCTAGAGTTAGAAGCAGTAACACATAGGGAGCAAGGACAGTAGCTCCACATCTCCCCACAAAATGATCTCACATCCAGACCTCAGAAAGTCCCTACTGTGGGTATTACTGTTTATCCACCCATCCATTCCTTCTGTTGCACCTGGCATCTTCCTGACATCTCAGAGCTGAACAACATCACCAGCCAGTAGAGTCCATCTGTTGAAACACTGCATTCCTCCTTGGAAACCCTCCTCTTCATCTGCTTTCCTTGGACTTGGGGACAGGGCATATGAGGAGGTAGCAGGGCTTTTCTTGCAGGCCACACAGCTGAGAGAGGTACCTTGTGCTTACTCCTCCTAGCCTTGGATATAAAATCTGTCTGTTGGGTTTAATCCATGAGAAATCTCCTGCATGGAGCAATGCACATCTCAAGTGATACAGGAGGAGACGAGGCCCATCCACTCCAAGACGTTGCTTTCTCCTTCAGTATCCCTGCTCACTTTGAGTCCAGTGCCAAGGAAAAGTTTCCTGCTGTGGGGAGTCACAGCCCAGCATCCTCTCTCTGCTCTGAGGGTACTCTGGACCTTTAGTTGCTTCTTTGCTTTGCAACAACCCCCTCGGTGTGGGGCTGTACCACAGACACAGCCCACAGCACTCACTGCTGAGCTGTCCTCACTACTGCTCAGCTCTCCCTAGAGATGATTGCTTACATGCACCACAGAGGCTTGATGTTAAACATCTTTTTCATCTGCTTCTCCCCACCTCTTAGCTAGATGTTCAGCTCATGGAGACACCTCTTTCTCCACTGACAGTAGAGCCCTACTTGCAGGCAGGGAGTGAAAGGGGCTTTCCTATAAGGATTTGTTAGCACAAGAGGAGAGTTTTCCCACATACTGTCAGCACTAGTTTGACTTTTAGCATTCCTCAAGCAGCCAACTTAAACAGATACCAGTTTCACTTGAAAACAGGCATTTTTGGCTGAGGGTCTGCCTTGTCAACAGGACCAGAGGGAGGTAATTCATGCTGAATTGGGGCAGCCTTTCCTGAGCAGTCAGCAACTTTATGCTGAACGTTTCCTATAGCCCAGGATTCCCCACAGGTAACCAAGCACATAGTAGGAGTACATTGTAAAATCTGGGCAGAATAAAGCAATAAGCCAAACAAAAAGCAGAGGGGGAGGAGGGATTTCACACCTTGTGTAGCTGGAAGGCTGAGACCCAGAGACCAGACTGACACCTCCCAGGGTGTAGGCAGCATGAAGGAACAAACCATGGTCTTGAGCTCCAGGCTCACTGCTTGGTTCAGTGTGGCTTCAAGTGGTCTCTAATCTCCCGCATGTGTATTTATCTTTGCAGTTTGCTCCACCTTCACAAGCTCGACCCCCGAGTGCCAGATGAGCTGCTCTATGGGCGCATGGGCTATCTCTATGCACTGATGTTTGTGAACAAGTACTTCGGAGAGGAAAAGATCCCTCAGAGTCACATCCAGCAGGTACTGCAGATTCTTCTGACTTTTTAGCTGTCTCTTCCTATGCAGCTCATCTTTGGACAGGTAAAAGTCAATGCTAGACATAGAGAACAGTGGCAACAAGGGAGAAAACCACACTATGGCATTCCTGCTGCTGTTCCAAAGGGATAAAGCACCACACACACCCTCCACCATCCATAGAAATCCATAGGCCATACACTTAACTTCATCACCCACATTCTTCCCTCTGCTTGGGCAGCAAACCAACTCTGTTGTTGCGGTTGGGATACTGACTGTGCTATGTCCAAGGCAGTAGCATTTCCCCCGCCTGCATCTGTTCCCATCCACAGGTCTGTGAAGCTGTTGTTGCCTCAGGAGAGAGCTTGGCCAAAAGGAGGAACTTCACAGCCAAGAGCCCACTGATGTATGAGTGGTACCAGGAGTACTATGTAGGAGCAGCCCATGGCTTGGCTGGGATTTACTACTATCTCATGCAGGTAAAAGCCACTGGAGAGGAGGGGCCTTTAGCAGCTGTTTCATGTTTCTTTGAACAGAGAGGAGCAATTGAATTAGCTCTTAGCCATGCCAAGCTGGGCCAGATCCTTTGTCTGATGGACTTGTTCCTATGTTTGATCATGAATCTCTGCTTCTAAAGGGTTTCTCTGAGTCTTTGAGGCTGAATTTCCCACCTTCATGGAGATCTGTAGAGAAATGTGACCTGCATTACACCAGTTCATCACAGGGAAGTTGGAAATGCCTTTGTTTCCAAATCAGGGCCTGTGTCTAGGGTGGTAATTCCCCTCTGTGGGTCACTGTGCATAAATTTACAGTGCTTAAGCTCTTAGAAGAACAACAGCAATAAATAACATTGCATTTTCAAAGCATTAAGAGCACCCACTGAGCAAGGCAGATGATTTGAGCATAGCAATGTTCATAGAAATAGGTGAGATCTTTTATTAGACCCAAGTCTCACAGCAGGTGCAAAATAAGCCACCAGGTTTCAAGTACTTTGCTTCAGGGCCCTCAAAGTTCAAGGCCATACATAGGATAAGCAGAGTTCCTGTAAATAGAACCCCCTTATGTGACTCAGAGAGGAAGGGGTGGTTGGTGGTGTTTGAACAGAAGGAGATTTGACAAGAGGCAGATGCAAGCTGTACAGAAAGCTCACTGGGAACAGGGAAGGCAGCAGTATGCTGTGAGCTCAAATGTGCACCAAGTCCCTGCACTTGTTCCCAGGCTGATGTTTGAAATCATTGTAAGTCTCCCATAAAATACTGCATGGGGTTCATGCTTCTCAGCTGTATGATGTACAGGGAGCCAGGATCAGCCAAGCAGGATACACAAAAAGCCTTGGGGGAAACAAACACAGGAAATATGGAGAGGACAGCATTGAACTTGTATCTCCTAATAGTTTTGCAGCACAAGTACTGACATTTAACTTTCAAGTTTCCAACCTGGAAACAGTGTGATCCTTAGATGGGAGTGCTCACTGCAGCCTGCAGTGGGAAATTAAGCTGCACAGATTGCATATGCAGCAGTGTCATTAGAAGAGGACACTGAAGTCACTCCCTTGCTTTCACCTGAGGTCAGCAGTGAAGTCAACCCCTTTCTTAAAGCTCACCCAGTCCCAGTCCCCTGCCACAGGCAGAGACCCCTTCCACTGGAGCAGGGTGCTCCAAGCCCCTGTGTCCAACCTGGCCTTGAACACTGCCAGGGATGGGGCAGCCACAGCTTCTCTGGGCACCCTGTGCCAGCGCCTCAGCACCCTCACAGGGAACAGCTTCTCCCTAAGAGCTCAGCTCAGTCTCCCCTGTTCTGGCAGGTTAAAACCATTCCCCTTGTCCTGTCCCTACAGGCCCTTGTAAAAGAATGCCCTTCTATTCATCCTTAATTCTAATTTTAGACAGTTTATCTCTTTACTCCAAGTCTGGGTACCTGAAACTATTCCTACTTATGTTCAGGAGAAGCAGCAGCAAGCACCCTTCCTTAATGGCCCAGACTACATGCCAGGGCATCTTTGCCTCTGGGGGTACGAGCATATGACTGGAGATAAGTCTCTTCAGAAGGGCAGAGCAGCCTGGGGCCAAGTGGGTATTTGTGATGTGTGAAAGCCTGAACAAAGAAAGTATTTCATTTACAAAGAGTAAGAGGGGACCATGACCACAACTGGTTTTGTTTCTGCCTTTCACGCAGATCTTGGGCCTCTTGGGGATAGACAAAATGATAACTCTCCCTGATTTAATGCTTTCTATCCCTTAGCCTGGCCTTGGAGTAAGCCAAGTAAAACTGCACAACGCAGTGAAACCCAGTGTGGACTACGTCTGCCAGCTCAAGTTCCCATCTGGCAATTACCCTCCCTGCATCAACGACACCAGAGACCTACTGGTGCACTGGTGCCACGGGGCACCAGGTGTTATCTACATGCTTCTCCAGGCCTACAAGGTACCAGAAATCTTGCAGAGGAATCCCTAAATGTGGATCTCCATCATGGAAAAGGCTCTGTTGAGACCCTGCCTGCCTGAGAGTAGAATTGCTGGTTAAAATGAAATCATCCCATGGGGCCCATTGACTGACAGAGAAATCAGTCTCTTAAAATTGTATCTGAAAATGGCCATCAGCTGCATGGGGTGTCCTGTTGCAGCTGACTGGTGACAATAGTGTGCAAAGTAATGGTCACACAGCCCCATTCATTGTATCAAAACCATCCTCCTTTAAAGTAGAGAGCAAAGTCATAGCGTTGAGACTTCAGAAGGAAAGCAACTAATTAACCCAAGCCTCCCCATCGCACAGGGATGCTCTTTGTATAGAGGAAATTGCCTCAGTAAAGGGGAATATTTCCTGTCTCTACAGGTCTTTGGGGAACAGCAGTACCTAAATGATGCCCTGCAGTGTGCAGAAGTCATCTGGCAGTATGGGTTACTGAAGAAAGGCTATGGACTGTGCCATGGCACAGCTGGCAACGCTTACAGCTTCTTGGCACTGTATAACCTTACTCAGAACATGAAATACCTTTACAGGGCCTGCAAGGTAAGAGCCTGTATGAGGAAGGGAGAGGGGATTATTCACTTCTACCTTTTACATCACTGCCATTGCCTTTGAAATCCAATTTCTAGTGTGGCAGAGATGCAGCGCAGATCTGAGCAGCTCCACCAGAGTAGTCCTTCAGCAGCACACTCATTGTCTGACAGCCTGTGGAGAAGGAACATCCTGCAGAAACCTTGCTCTGGAAGGGATAATGTGAGGATGAGGGTGGTGTTGTAAGATCTGTTTTTAACAAAACCTGAACACCTTTTGTTCATCTTTCCTCAGTTTGCAGAGTGGTGTCTAAGCTATGGCCAGCATGGGTGCCGGACTCCAGACACTCCATTCTCTCTCTTTGAAGGTAACCTCCATCTCTAGACTTGTGTTTTGCTCCCGGGTCTGAGCCACTCCAGCACCAAAGAAACCCAAATACATGCTCCACTGAACTCTTTGCAAAAGTCAGTGTAAAAGATGGGAAGGAAATTGTATTCCCTGTTCTTACCCTTTCCCAGAAGCAGTCTTCTTTCAGCACAGGCTGTCTTAGCTGGAGCATCTTGTCTCTCTGGCCACTTGTACAGACTTTGCACACAGGTGTCAAGGGGAATTCCATAATGGGTACCGTTATGGTAATCTATATCCTGGTTTCTTGGACAGCCTCTTTTCCATGCATTTTTAAGGATTAAAATCCTTCATGGGCTCTCCAGTGCCATTCCAAAGGTGAGTGAGTAACAAATGGGGCTGCTTTTGTAAGCCTTATTGGTTCCTATGGCACTTTATGGCTCCTGCTAACAGCCCCCCCAAAATCCACCATCAGCTGCTATTGCTGAAAGAGCAGGTTCCTCAGCTAACAGAGATCAACCTGCCTTTGGCAAAGGCCAAGGAACAGGGGCAGTTACCCCAGCAGCAATGTCACAGGGTCCAAAGTTTTGCAAAGACAATCATATTGTTACACCTGTGGACAAGTAAGGCAGAATAGGGAGAACTGGAGGGGGGAAGACCCATCAGGGGCTTTTCAACATCTGATGAACTTCAGGATGCTTCCCCACCAACATACCTAAGTTGCTTGGGAGACTTCAGAGCTGGGAAGTGATTTAGGACCTTCTGAAAACATCTTTCTTTCTTCTGTCTTCATGACCCATTCAGCCCCTAACAGAAAGTGTGCCCAAGGGGAATCTCTCTGAAGCACATTGTGTTTTCTGACCCGCAGGAATGGCTGGAACGATTTACTTCCTTGCTGACTTGCTGGTGCCAGCCAAGGCCAAGTTCCCTGCATTTGAACTCTAAATTTGAGCTTGGCAGTTTCATGCCTGAATCCTTCTGCACTTGGAAAAGCAGTTGGATCCGGTTTCTCCTCCATCCAAAGTCATTGTTGTTCACCTAACTGAAGGGAAACCCATCCTCCTGAGGGCATGCTGAGTTCTCTACTACTTCTAGTCATCTCATTGCATTATTTCCATTTAAAAGACAGAATGCGGGTTTGGCTGGTGTCTTAAAAACACAGGGCTGCAGGTGGGAGCAGGGAGAAAATACACAGTATTCTGTTGGCTAGAGAGTTCTGCTGGTTTTTGTATCCCATTTCCTGCATCCTGTTTCCTGCGTGAAAGTTTTCTATTTGTTATTTTGTGCTGACAAACACTAGCAGGAATTCAGTTGCCTTTGGAAAACAAAAGATGAAGAACTGGGACTACTGCCCTGCAAGTTGCTTGGAAGAGTTTCCTGCCTGAACACCCAGGGAGCAGGCAGTTCAGTATTTGGGCTGCTCCACATAAAGCAAATGTGATGGGCTGTGGAGACTTTGTATATGTTTTTTAAACATCAAATTGCAAGTGGCACAGCTGGGTCTGTCCTGAATTTCCACTTACCTGCTTTAAAGACAAAGTCTATGTATAACTTCTGTGCATTTTTTCCCAGTGACAGACAAATAATCCACTGGCTTTTGTGCCTGTTTGCCACGTTATGCTAAACCTTGCAAGAGGCCATTGATCATCTAATGGCAAACTCCAAAAGCAAGCTAAGCATGCGTGCTGGTGTGGTCTCTTCTGCTTAGCTCTGAAGGTTTATTATGCAGTCTTTCTTTACAGTTGTGTATCAGTATGATGGGTGAAAGGTGGTGCCAGGCCCACCAAGCAGCAGCATGGGAAAAGCAACGTATTCCACTGAGTTCTGCCACCTTTAACCTATTCCCTGTATGGATGTTGTTTACATGCTTTCTTTTATAAGCTCTCCTGAACCCGGATAATTTGAGTCACTTGTTTGCCTTGTTACTGCTTCTTGTAGTTTGATATGCAGCTACACATCTACCCACCTGGAACATCTGCTCTAGGTTAAATAGGTTTGACCCACTGAGCAGATCATATACTTGCAAGGGATGTGACCCTGTAAAGGACATTCTTAGCACTGAGCATAGTGAAAGCTACAGATGCAGCCATAGCGCTTGGTGCTGTTTGAGAGCAACTCCTCAGCCTGCACAAGCAGCCTCCAAGCCAGCACTCCTGCACCAGTGACAGTGAAGCAGAAGGACCAAACCTGGCACACTAACATAGCTAGCTCCCATGTGCTTGAATGCAGGATAGGCTAGCCACAGCATAGGCAGACCCTCAAGAACCTCCTGGATGGGCTGCTCCAGCAAAGAGTAGAAACCATTCCTGGAAGGCTGCTTGTTTCCTCAAAACCCAGCCTCCTGCTGCAATCACATGTTTCTGGAAGTTCATCCAAAGACAGCCTGAAATGCAGAGAAGCTCAGTCTGCTTTGGGCTGGGCATCCCTGTCAGAAGCCTCAAGCTCATGCAGACCTTTCCCTATCATTCACAGAGCCTAAACAACACAGAGAGGTGACTGGAGAGGAGGAAGCACAGCCCTGAGGGCAGGATATGGCAAATCAGTTTGGGGGTAGGATGCTGTAGGACATGAGGCCTGCTGTCAGTTACCTTCTGGCTTGGCTGGTGTGATGGCAGTGCAGGACACTGCTCTGAGCCTAGGTTTCTTCTGGGCACTGCTGCTGCAAAGGAGATGGTTCCTGCAGCCTGGTGCCATGGCAGCATCAAGTCCCAGGGTTGGTACACTGATGGTCAGGGGATCATCAGGGTTCATGTGTACTGGTGTACAAGTGTTTTGTGGAGCACTGTTTAATAAAAACACCAAAACTACTGAGCTTTGTGTTATTTTTACGCCCAACTTGATGACGAGGATTCATGTCCAAAGAGATCAGGAGATGCCACAATAGCTGCTCTGGGGGCTCACTGGCCTCCCACCCACCCTGAGTGTTAAGAGTATTTCACATTTTAACCTGTGTCCCAGCATATGCAGTTGATTTGTTGCAAGAGATTTTATGTTTCAATAAGTATTTCTTAAGGGAAGAACAACTCAGGTTCCTCATGTACCTGCCCAGGATGCCTGAGCCCCTTGGCCACAGTGTCCCCTGCATCAAAAAAGCCTGAATGGAATACCTATACCCAGACCAGGAAATCTAAACCCCAAGAGTTATAACTGTGAAATGACTGAAGACAAAACCCAATAGAGCAGGAGGCAGCAGATCTGCCCAAAATGAGCATCTGAGGAAGGGTACATTCATAGAATCAACCAGGTTGGAAAAGATCTTTAAGATCATTGAGTCTAACCATTCCCCAGCACTGCCAAGGCCACCACTAACCCATAGCACTGAGGGCCTCATCCACATGGTTTGTGAACGTGCTGGGACACAGCTGGGTTGGCCCTTAGCAGGAACACTGGGTTCTGGTGGCCCAGCAGGTGGCAATGCAGCCCAACAGCAGCAGGCATCCAGCCACTGCCAAGCACCCCTGGCTGCTAAATCCCACCTGAGAGCTGTGGTTCAGCTCTTGGGTAGACCTGGGGATGTCATTCAAACCAGAGGGCACATACAGGTGAGGCTGTACTGGAATACTGTGTGGGGTGACAGAGATGGGAGAAACGTGGACACCCTTCAAAAGTGCATAGCCCTAAGTGAGTCCTGTGTCCTTAGAGCAGGTTCCCACCATCACGGTACAACCCAATGGCACAACTGACCTTTGAAAGCAGAGGATGAAGGTCTCTGTGTCAGGTGCAAGGCACAGCTGCTCTGAGAGCCAAAGAGGACCATCACATCCTGGCATCCCACAGGCTTTTTGCTGTTTCAGAATCGAAGCCACTCCCTCAAAGGCTGTTGGGGAGAAGCAGAACAAAAGCTCTCATTACAGCTGCAGCTTTGGGACAAAGCTTGCTAATGCCTCACCCACAAAGCTTTGTGTTCCCAAGCTTTGGTTTCACTCCCAGGATAGTGGTCCCTGCCGTTTCCTCCTGCAGCAGATCTGGTTTTACCTCCCTCCTCATCCCCTTCTTACCCACTCATTTCTGTCTCCATGCTGCCCTTCTGGGGAAAAGGGTGGTGGATTTTACACTGCACAAATCCAGTGTACAGCACAACGGCAAGGGGAAGGCAAAACACCATGTGAGAGGAAGGCAGGACCAGGTTAGCACAAAGAAACCTCCCTGCATGTCTCACAGGGAGCAAGCACCCGAGCACAGGCCAGGACCACCTGAGAGCAACCTCATCCCCAGTATTTGGGCCATCCAGGTGATAAGAGCTGCCAGCAGAAAGGAGAGAAGAGGATTCAGTTATTTTCCACATTGCCCTCAACTCCAGAGGCACAAAAGGCATTTGGTTCTGCCCCTCTCTGTGCTGGATGAAACACCTTCATGCTCAGACACTGAGCATCCCGTCTGCTTCCCCAGAGGGTGAAAGATGGCAAATCCGGCCAAAAAGTACAACAGATCCTGTGATGAATGGCCACCCTTAAAGCCTCTGGGTGACAGTACACTGCTCTGCTTTCTCCTTCAGACAGCGACGGAGAAGCACAGAGACAGCACTAAATCCAACTGGAAAGCCTCAGGAAGGGAATGTGGGGAGCCATTTAGCTCTATCTCCTCATGGCTGGGGAATTTCTTGCTAGCAAGACACATGTGAAAAGCTCATTCTGCAGCCAGTTTGCTGCAGCATTTGCAGTGATCTCGGGCAGTAACTTGAACCCACTGGTAGTACTTCACCATCCCTAAATCCCATTGGAGCCGGGCCCATAAATAGTTACTGTGGAGCATGCAGCTGCATGCAAGGCAGGAGCAAATGTTCCACGTAACAGCTGTTGGCTCTGATCAGCTTGAGGAGTCAATCTTCTTTCCACCATTTGGCTGAGTTCTATTATGGTTATCCCTTCTTAAGGCTACTCCTCACTAGTGCAGGGGAGACCCAAGTAGTGCCAAACAGCTTCCTTCAGGGGATACCCAATGCACCCTTTAGGTGCAGGGGTACTCCCTATTCCTAGAAGCTTTCTGGAGCTGTTTTGTAGCACTTTGCTCTGTCACTGAGGTGCTCCTCTTCCATACTGATGCTCCCAGGAGTGGACAGGAAGGGACTGATCTGATCATTACAACTGACTGGGAAAACTGAGAGACCTCAGAAGACAAAGTCTAAGAGACTGCAAGAGGGTCACCATGAAACAGAAGCTTTGGATGAGAGCAAATCCTATATGCAGGGATACCGCTGTCAGGAATAAGCTTTGGATGAGAGCATCTCTTCCATCCAGGGATACCCTTGTCAGGAATTCATAGTCCATTTATCACCATGAGAAAGAGGACAAACCCCACCTGGGTGCAGCTACAGTGGGTTTCAATTAGGTAAAAGCCACACCAAGGTGCAGCCTGGCAGCTCCAGAACAGGGCTCACCACCCACCAGACTGCAATGCTGAGCGTTTAAAGCCTGACAAATGCACATGCAGGAAGCTGGGCTCTGGACCACAAGTGGGAAGTTGCCAGTGGAAGCATTTGGGAAGCCCTGGTGATTCATTACCACAAAGCATGGATAAATTCCAGGGTGGTTATGCCACCCAAAGCTGGGAAATATCCTGTTCCAACAGAGCTCAGCCCATGCTTTATAGGCACACAGAGAAGACAGTGCATGACGTAGGGATCATAGAATCATAGAATAGTTAGGGTTGGAAAGGACCTTAAGATCATCTAGTTCTAACCCCCCCAAATGAGTACAGATGTGTGAGCACACAGACCCTTTTAAAACAGGACAGTCACCTTTCCCCTCTCTTTTATTATCTTCACAATACCAATAGCTCCAATTCCCTGGTTTTCACCAGCAATAATCTCATCCCTTCACTCCAGCAACCATCTAGCCTTGCACTGCAGAGTCTATGCATGCCAGTGTTGAATTAGTGCCTTGTAAAACTAAGGAGCAATGATATTAGCACTTAGTTCCCATATCCCTGATTTGTGACAGGCGATATCAGCAAGAGTAAAGTAAGACATTCTCTTCCCCTGCTTTTCTCACTTGAAGATTTAAATATATGCTTTATAATCAGAGGGCCTGACCTGGGACTCTTCCCAGCAGTAATTCCCATAAAGCCTATAGAAAGGTGATCACCTTCCTACACTTCTGTCCTTTCTAAATTGGCTGAAATAGTCCTAAAGACAGAAACATCACTGGGAGAATACAGAAATATGGACAAGCAAGGCAAGTCCTTAAGCCTCACCTCCTTAGGAAACCAGGCCAAAAACAGTGAATCATATTACTCCGAGCATGGAAGTTGCAGCCAAACTATTCACTTAGCAAATGGATTAGATGTACCTGAATAGAACTCTTCAGTGATCCATGTGCAGCTTGGATCATCCTTAGATAAAAATGAGGGATAAATCCCCAGTGAATGGCACCATTTGGGAGAAGAAAACCCCATGCATTACTAGATTAAACACATTTCCTACTGTAAAAGGTTTATGCTGTGCCCATGCAGGCCTCACTGAGCCCTTTAATGATTTCAGATGATGGACACTTCACATCCCATCCTCCCATCACTTCTGATCCAAACAGGAGATGCAGCATCCACACGGAAAGATCAGGTTTGCTCCAGCAGCTGTCTCCTCTGACAACCAGTTCAGGATGGTGCCTCCACACCACTTCTGAAGGCACCTTTGGGAGCTCTACTAGGAACTGGGAGAAAGCCTCAACCCACTTGGGACCACAGGGTTGGGCTCCAGCCTGAAAGGTTTCTACAATGCTCTGATCACCGTAATTTCATCAAAAGGAGAGAAACTTGGAGGAGAGGGGCTGGAGGTGATGCCTGAAAGCTGCTCAGGTGAGATTGCTCGTTCTAGTGGATGTGATCCTGCCCTTTTACTCCACTCTTGTGAGACCCAGCTTGCAGCACTGTGTGCAGTTCTGCTGTCCTCAACATCAGAAGCACATGCAGCTGTTGGAGCAAGTTCAGAGAAGGCCACAAGTATGAGCAGGGGCTGGAGCAGCTCCTGTATGGAGCCAGGCTGAGGACACTGGGGCTGTTCAGCCTGGAGAAGAGAAGCTGCATGGAGACCTCAGAGCAGCTTCCAGTGTTTGAAGGGGGCTACAAGGATGCAGAGAGGGGCTCTTCATCAGGGACTGCAGTGACAGGACAAGGGGTGATGGGTTCAGACTGAAACAGGTGAAGGTCAGGTTGGAGATAAGGAAGAAGCTGTTCCCTGTGAGGGTGCTGAGGCGCTGGCACAGGGTGCCCAGAGGAGCTGTGGCTGCTCTATCCCTGGCAGTGTTCAAGGCCAGGCTGGACAGGGCTTGGAGCAACACAGTCTAGTGTGAGGTGTCCTTACCCATGGCAGGGGGATTGGAGCTGGATGATCTTAACGTCCTTTCCAACCCTAACTATTCTATGATTCCATGTGCTTTGCTTTCAACTGGGACTCAGCAGCCAAATCGACCTCCTCTCTCTGCAACTGCCAAGCTGAGCTCCTCCAGCAAGTGATTTGGCTGCTCTCTGCTTTGGTTTTCTCCCATTTCTATTGCTCTTTTCCCAGCAATTCTGAGGCAGGGTTTCTCATTATTTCCTGGTGTTTGCACATCACAGAGACCCCAGCTAAAGCTTGAACTCTGAAAACATTTGCATTGCCTATATTGCAAACAGTAACATTTTACAGCACCTTCAAAATGCTCACAAGCTGCTGAGGAAGAAATTGGTACCCCAACCCCCAAGTGTACAAATAGAGAACTGAAAGCAATGCAAAATTAATGCTCTGTCTCCAACATTATGCCTTCCAAGTCTTGCGAGAGAATACCTTGGGGGGAAAAAAGTGCTTCATTTCCCAGGCAAAGAAACATCTGAATCATTTCTCCTCTGATTAACCCTCTTACCATCACGCCCTGCTGCTGGGACTGGATCCACAGTAGCATCCCACATCTCACAGATAGCTGCCAGCCCTGTTGCTTTGCAGACTTCCCCTCTCCCTGCCTCTGGCCAGGCCTGCCAGCTCAGCATTGCTCAGCCCTGGGAGCTTGCAGATGTGCTCAGTGAAGGTGGGTGCCAGGAAACGAGTCTGAGGTGGAGTATTCTCTGTTATGATATGGATCACAGCCCTGCCCTTTGCAAGCCCACCCCATAGGAACTCTGCAGAGCACACAGCAAGGAAATTATCATCAGGTCTTTAAAAACACCAGGAGGGGCTTTACTTAACCACGGTAAAGGTCACTTGCCTGCATGGAAAAGAGAGTTATAATGAAGCATACCATGTTTGCTAGCCAGGACTGTCAGAGAGCTGGTAAAACCAGCAGGGATCTCTTGGCCATCCATTCTACAGCACCCCAAGAGCCTCGCTAGCTGTTGGGCACACCATCTTCAGTTCCAGCTAAATCACCGGGCATAACCTTTAGATATGACACAGGGCTGGGGGCCTGCACAGACACAAATTTAGGGATGAAAGAAAAGACAACACACAGGGGGAAAAGAATCCAACTGGCGTTTTGCAATGGCCATGGAAGGTGAAAAGTGACATCATTTAGGACAAGCCAGAAGGTGATAAGAAATGCATTAAAAAGAAATAGAAGGGGGCATATTAAGAGATTCTTCTGACCCTAAAACAGGGAGCTAGAAACCACACTGAACTGTGACCTTCTTAAAATGAACTGCAAGTACTGAAATGCCCCATATCTTTGCTTCCCAGAGGGATGGAGCACTTTCTGATTTAATCATGAAAATGCTGGGATGGGATCTGCACAGACTTGCTCTAGGCCCAGAGCTCAGAAAGGAAAGGTGTGCGTGGTCCCATCAATGCACGCAAGCATTTACAGGTGACGCTTTTGTGCTGGGTCCCTAAATCCTGTTTGCACGTATTTTCCTAGCTCTCCCTAGGCCTTGAAGCCACTTACCTGACTGCCTGCCTGTATTTATGTCTTTGATTTCATCCTCCTCGTACCACTGTTTCCCATTAGGTTCTTTTTCTCCTTAATTTGAACCCTAATCATGCAACATACAATGTACAGTGTACTACACATCCTCGTGGCCCCAGAGACATCATTAGAAGCAGACTTAGCTATCACTTGCTCTTTAAAAACCCATCTGCAGTAACAGATTGCCTAAGTGAAGTGAGTTGAAACACCTTGATTTGGAGGATGTTCAGCTTAAACATCCATGAAAAGAGGCTGCAGGGGGGCTTTGAGGAGTTTGGTTTGGGTTTGTTAAAGACAAGAGAGTTCATCACTGTCTGAAAAGCCAGAACTGGTCTCAAAATCACTTGTGGCTGCTGAAATCCTTGGCCAATAAATAACAATTACCATCCTCATCACTGAGCAAAGGCTGACAGGGAAAGCGGGTCTGCATCAGAGCACACAGAGGGGAAGAGCAGCTGAAGCTACCAGCACCATGTTCCTGCTGGCAGATGTCACCTTCTCCCAAGAGCTGCCATTGCCACCGTTTTCCTCAGCTGTCTAAGCCTGAGCTGCAGCAAACACACAGCTCCTCTTCCTCCCACAGAGCAGACAGACCACAAATGTTCACAGCGTGCTGTAGCTTTGGGTTTCTGCTTCCCTTTATGGGGCAGGTCTGTGGGACAAAACACACTTGTCAAGTGGATTAGGAATTGGGGAATGTCAGGTTTGAACTCCACTGTAAAGGAAGCAGGTTTGCTAAATGAGATGTGCTGGGATTGGAAGCAAGGTGCTTTTGAGCATCCACCACCCTCAGGTAGAGAAGCTACCCAGGAACTGCAAGCTGCTTGTATTAAACGCTAAACCCCACAGCAGACTAAGGAACTTTGTTACAGTTCCTCTTTAAATATTGTCAAAATGACGATGAAAAAGCCCTACAAAATCCTTGTGGAAATTGAAGCTCTCAGGAAGGCTTGTTTCCCTTCATAACAACAACAGAAGGGAACTGAGATGTAAAGAAAAGCAATGCAAAGAGAAGATGGCAGAGACTGCATCCACACTGGAAGCTTCCTTGGAGGCATCTCCACAGTGATGCTCTAAAGGAGCAAACGTGCCATCTGATTTTAAGAGACTGAATTGATTTCAACCCTAAAAAGCACAAACGGGAGAGAGATGCTCCCAACTCCAAAAGCAGCAGGCAGGAAAATGACATTCCAGCCTCAAACCTCACAGGCTGGTATCTATGGCCTTCTGAAAAGTCCCCCTTTCTCCAAGCTATCCTAAAAGCTGTGCCAAACTGACATTCAACTTAGGAAAAGAGAGAAGGGAGCCACTGGCAAAGGTGGAGGAAGCTCCTCTGTGATGGAGCCAACTTTAATTCATTTTATCACACCAGTTGCAAAACACTACCAGAATGCTGCTCTCTTGGGAATGTTATCTGAATGTTGTAAAACACACATAGATAACACTGCTGTTTGAGTACAGGCTGGCAGTGGAAGGGAAATCACTACTAAATACATCACTTCCATTTGGTGGAAATGTCTTCTATTCTTCAGCAAAAGTCTCCTCCAAATCTATTTACTTGACAAAAGCTTTTCAAACTATTTGCTTAAAACTCATGATGAACTTGTTCTGACAGAAGTTCTCTCCCAGCATCACAGGCTGTGTTAGACAAACCAGGCAGGAAGTAAAACTACTGTGTTCTGCTTGTAAATCAAGCCTGGCTGATTTTCAGGTGTGAACAATTACGTTTCACTCTCTTTGAGAAACCCAGAAAGTAAAGTTCATTTGCCCAAATGATCTGGGGAAAGGGGGAGGAAATCAAATTTGACCATTGCCAAAGGAAAAGGGTGACTCAACTGATCTGACATCATGAGGTTGGAGTTGCTGTCAGGAGACTGGCGGGGCAGCATCACCTTTCAGGATCTGAGCTCTCACTTAAATCAAAGCCCTCAGAAGGTGTGAATTAAAGCTTCTTCCACAGTACCTACCACTGTCATTTAAGCTGTCCTTGCTACAACGAGTCATCCAAATCAGCTTGGCATTTAGGGTCCAGCTGCACTTGCTGTTCCCATTCTGTGATCCAATATTTCTCAAGGAGAAAGGCAGAAAGAACCTTGTAAGCAAGAAGGGTTAAGTCGCACCCGCACGTACGCACACAGCAGCCCACAGCCAACTGCTGCAGTTCTATCAGCAGAGTCGCTTGGAGGAGATGAGTTTGGGAGAAAGGTATTTAATAAAAATAACAGGCATTTCTGAACTACCTTTGGGGGTAACAGTCTTCATATAGCGTGTCATCAGCTTCTCACCAGCAGCTCTGAAGGCATCTCATATTGCAAAGCAACTGACTCTGACAGAGGTTTAACAAGCAGGAGAGAAGCTCTCAGGGCTGGCTCTTCAAGCAGAAGTGGCTGGAACTGAAGCCTTGCTCATATTGCACTCTGTAAGCAAACCTCCAGAGTCCTGATTCCATGCATCTTCTACAAAATACCATCTTTAAACACAATAGTTCAGGGAGCTGCAGGTAGAGGCAGAGGCAGCTCGCACTGGCTGCCAAACATGGGGCACACAACACTTCCATAGGGTGTTTAAGGTGCTCAGTCACTCCCTAGGGCCAGAGGGACCCCCCAGAGGGTCCCCTTAAGCCCTTGTGCTCTGACATCTTGCCCAACCTCAAGTGAGTTCCAGGTCCTTGATCCAACAGCAGCTTCTGTGAGGGCATATATGTGATCTCCTGCAAATCACCTCTGATCTCATAGGTCACACAAGCAGCAAAATGACATTGCTGAGCATCACCGTGCCACTTGCCTCCATACAGCTAAATAAGGGGTGCAGCAGCAGCAGGCTATTTAAAGAAAGCCAGCAGAGCTACTTGCCACATCCTGGAGGACAGACATGACACATGTGTGCATCACTGTTCCCCAAACAGCGGCCTTGCACTCATGAGCAGCTTCAATGGGAGGGTTCTACAGTGCTTTACCAAGCTCTGTTTTCACATGCAGAGGGAACAGAGGTGTCACGAGCACAGCACAAAAGGCTGAGCTCCATCACAGCTACTTTTATACAGCTTGGCCAGGTTTATCCAGTGTATCACTGGCAGCAGGGAGACCTTCCTGCCTCCTGTAAGAAGCACATGGAAGCTCACTGTGTGCTCTGTCCCCTTGGTCCACAGCACAACGGGTTGCTGAGTATCCCCTCTCTCACTGAAATCCTTAAGGGACCCACATCATCTTCTCATGACACTTCTAAGCTGATGCTCACTATCCCTGGCTGGCTAGAGGGGTGCAAGGAAACCCTACCAGGCCCTGAAGCATCTTTTGCCTGCTGGCTGGAGGAGGCCTCTCCAGCCATGGACTGGGCACTGGGAAATAAAAATCCTAGTGGGATAACAGGACACAGTACCATCAGAAAGCACCCATTAATGTTATGGAAGACTGCAACTCCATAGATAATATCGAGCTGAACACCACAGAATCATAGAGTAGTTTGGCCTGGAAGTGACCCTCAAAGCTCATCTAGTCAAATCCCCTGCAATGAGCAGGGACACCTTTAACTAAACCAGGCTGCCCAGAACCACATCCAGCCTGGCTGGGAGGCTGGACCAAAGGTGCTGTGTTAATTATACAGCGATGCTTCAGCTGGAGTGACACAGGGAACACTGCCTCAAATCCCCAAACATCCAAAGCAAGATGTCAGCTCCATCTTAGCAACATAGAATCTTTCCATGTCAATTCTCCACATACAGACACTTTTCACACAGGATGCTCAGAAACACTCTCATAGAGATTCCTGAGAAAGAAGTAGCTCAAATGTGGAATGCCCATTTTGTGCTCATTCAGACAAGCATGGTACATGTTATATTCTAGATATTTGAGTGGATCTCTATCAGACTTAATAAGCCTTGACAATGCTACTTAGGTTCTTCAAATAGTTTTCTGAGATACATACAATTGATCATAGTATGTAGTTACAGCCCTCTCTGCCCAAAGAACAACATCTTCATGGATATGATGCAAAACACACAGATATTGTCTGAAGCCTACCGTAACTCTGAAGATCTTACTGCTAGACATGGAAATAGCTGGGAAAATTTTAGTTCCTACAGCTTCATTCTTGGTGGGCTGCCTCAAGGTTTGCATATGACTGAGCTACACGCTACTTAAATCCAAACACAACAGCAAGACTTATCCATGCAGTTAGAAAACTGGGTGCTCTGGTACATTGAACGTATGTTGGAGTGTTTGGACATTTAGCAATATTAAGCAAATGCAGATCATGTGCTTGGCAGAGGCAGGATTTCAACAACAGGGACAGAGAATGTATGGTCACAAAGAGTGGGATCTGAGAAAGACACATTTCCTTTTAAATGGGCATCAATTTAACTCCTCTGCTGCATGCGCCAGGGAAAAGAAGAGGAGGTGAAAGGCATCAAATCTCTTCAGCTCACACCCAGGCTGTGAGACACTGAAGCTGCAGGAATCTCAATTTCCCAATGCAGCCATTGGGTATTTTATCCTATGTATTGCGAGAAAGCATGCAGAGATTAACATCTTATGTAGTGCCTAATCTTTATGTTTAAAACTACATAGTACCCCTCTGGGCCTCTCAGCCCATGTTTTCCCTGGTAAAGAGTCCTATGCAGCAGGATTTGATACACACCTTCTTCAGCAGCAGCCCTTGCCTAAAGCTGGGCAAGGGTATATGCGTATTTTGGTCGCATTTCAACCAGGCACTTGTACTTCAGAGCCTGGCTGCTCAGTGATCTATAGACTGATGCTCATGCAAAGGAAACCAAGACATCAAAGAAATGATCGAAAGCTTTAGAGGGCAGTGGAACACAAGCTGCAAAGAGCACCTGGGTGGCACCTTCTTCCTCAGGGACTGATGGCATCGGGAAGCTGACCTGAAGGCAGTCCTGAGTCACCCATCAGAGGTGAGAAGCAGCACACCTTCAGCAAGCTGCTCCCAACCACCAGCCAGTGACTGAGATGCTGCGAGCTCTCCAAGGAATGCCTTGTGTGTCACTGCCAGTTGCTGGGACACACTGACATGGGCTGGGACAGAATTAGAAAACCTTGAGCAGGAGGGCAACGCAGCACAAGTGCTAAGTCAGCCGCAGGCTATATGCGGTGCACCAGTTGGTGCCTTCTTTCCCCTTCTTCACATACTCGTTCCTGTGCCTGCTCCTTCAGCCCTACACTGCCCAGCGACTCCTCATGGTCCTGGCTGAGTTCAGGCTCCCAACACCTTACACAGCACTTGAAGGAGCCAAGAGGTGAATCCTTCCAAAACACACTCATCACCTCCCTCAAGCCAATGGAGTCCTTCTCTTGTACACATAATCCAGTCTTTGTGCCATTATATAGAATCCCAGACTGGCTTGGGTTGGAAGGGACCTTAAAACTCATCCAGCTCCAACCCCTGCCATGGGCAGGGACCCCTTCCACTGGAGCAGGGTGCTCCAAGCCCCTGTGTCCAACCTGGCCTTGAACACTGCCAGGGATGGGGCAGCCACAGCTTCTCTGGGTACCCTGTGCCACAGCACCCTCACAGTAAAGAATAAAATACAAGGCTGTCTCCAGCATTCATCCATCACTGCCCTATTTCCTACCACCTGCAAATTCCATAGTGCCCTTACTGTCTGCTGGTGACATTCCTGCACTGTCACCCCAGTGTACACCACCTCCTGTTCTGTGCCCTGCTCCCAGATCACCTTCCCAAGGACAACCCTTTTTGGACAAAGATCTCTGAAACACACTGACCTGGCCATTTGTTGGGCTTGACTCTCTTCTGCACCAGCTTCCACACCTCATCGGAATGTCCTGCAGCTGGGATAGCAAATGGCTTTGCCTTTCTGTGTTGACAATGCCTCACACATTGTAAGCACTGACAAGTCCAGATCATTGGCAGGTCAATTAGGCACCCTGCTGCAACACAGCACTACAGCCTGAAGCCCAGGTCTTGAGAGAGCTCTCTGGCAGCAGGTCCCTTGTTCCTTTAAGCCTGTGATAAAACATGTGAGAATCAAACAAGAGAGGCAGCCAGCTCTCTTTTATGACCAAACCCACATGTTTAAGAGGGAGCTCAAAGATCTCTACATCATCTGGGAAAATGCACCCAGTCTCTATCAAGTTCAAGAACTGCTTTAAGCCCAGTGAAATGGAATATATGTTCCTTCCAAATTTGTTATTAATTATAGTGACACTGATAATCTTGATAACTACCTAAATGGCCAGCTCCTTCCTGCATCTTATTAGGTTCTGTGCCTTAAATAATCCCTCAGCAATGAGTTTCACAATCTAAAATTAACTCAATCACAGCCAAACCCAGGACACTGGTGCTAGAAAAACAACAATGCCCATGTATTAGTTTTCCATGCCACTAAACATCCCCATGTTTGCATTCAAAAGGCTTTTCCATGAACTTCCCTGTACTTCTTATAACTTTGGATAACAGCATCACTTCCTACTTAGGGGCTGAATAAAGCAGGTTGTCATAGCAGGGCGTAACTGCAAACCATTGTGATCCTTCTCAAAGCTCATACTTGCCACATGGTACACGTACACTTGGGTTTTTCCTGCTGACACTGCAGCCACCCAACCTTCAGTACAGGAGCATGGCAAATATGTAACAGCAACAGGTGTCAGACAGGAATTGATCACAGGAAAGACAGAACATGTCAGACAGCTGAACCATAGAAGATAAGCATGCATGGGACAGGAGAAAGGCTTCAAGAAGAGACCAGAATAGGTTGACTGTCCTTGGGTATTTGTAAACAGTCTGTATTGTCACTGGTACACACCTTGTCTGAAAGGAAACTCCCACCAGAGCCTTCTGAGTAACCAACACTTCCCCAAGCACTTGATTTGACATCCTGGGATCAACCTGACAACAAGCAAGGAAGCCACATTTGAAACAGGCACTCAAACAGATCCACTAAACTTGCAGTGGCAATAGAACAGTAGCATATAGATCAGCATGTGCTTGCCCAAAAAGCATCTCTTCCTCTGTGGCCTCCTAACACAGCCCTCCTGCTACCTTGAGCAGACTGAAGCCCCCAGAAGGAAGCCACAGACCTAAGCTCCTCTCAGCAAACTTACCCTGAAAGAAGCTTGCTTTACCTTCTCACTTCTGCACAACACTGTAACCAGCACAAACATCTGTTGGGCAGTCACTATGGTGGACATGCCAACAGTGTACAAGGAAAGAGAAGCTCCTATGTGGATCATGAAAAAGCAAGCAGTTTGGTTTTAAGTTACTGGCAAAATGGGAAGTTAATTGCTTTTTCAGGCACTTTGGACAGCAAAAGGCAAAAGTCTCAAAGGGACTTAGCTCATTGTGGAACAAGAAGCAGCAACGCTCAACCCTTTTAAACAGGTCCATGACTTGCATGTTCTCCTGAAACAGGGAGATCTAGTTTCCTGCTTCACTGCATGGATTTAAACCATTGCTTCACTCCCCACAGAGGAAGGTCTGACTCCCTGGGCTATACTAAACCTGAAGACAGAGGCATCCTCTTAAAACTGGATCAGAAACACAGAGACTTCAGAGTAACTGCAATCCAGCAGTGCAATGAAACTCCCATTCTGGTGCTGCAGTCAGTGATACTTCATGTGACTTCAGCCTGAGAAAAGGAACATATTCCACTTCAGAAGTGTCAGAATAAATCCTATCAATGCTCTGGGTGGAAAACACCCTTCCCTTGTATGAACTGAGCCAAATGCAGCCCAAACACATGGAAGTTTTGTGTTGACCAGAACTTTATCCTTATCAATGAAACTGTTTGTAAAAACCTGGCAAGCCCCAAGCAAGCTGACCCCTGGTTCAGTGAGTAGCAGGACTACCAGGGCAGGATTTCCAACCAGCAGCTTTCTCACTACTGGATTTTCTGGGGCCTAAAGAAATCTGAAGCTCTGTCACTGTTCATTATGTCTCCCCCTTTGACAGATTCTCCTGCAAGAGAGGAGCATCCATGCACCCCCTAGGAGCAGTGCAGCAGACAAGGCAGATGCCAGCGATAACTCACATCCTCAGCTGCTGCTGCTTTCCCTTAGAAGTGGATCTGGGCAAGTTCCAGCAAGCATGAGGGGTTTGTGCTTTTATTTCTGCTCACACCAAGCTGCTGCTAAAAGCAGGAAAGGAGCCTTCCTGCTGCAGCCCTGGATGAGATGGTGCAACAACAGCAGCTTCTATGCGAGAGCTCAGGGACACATCTCCTCTGCACCACCTGGGACAACTCTGCTCCCTAGGGACAGATCTGATGCACTCACAGAGATGTCTTGGGACACATCCAAGCTTGCCAGCAGATAAACCTATGGTGCCCTGTCCCAAGCTCAGAACACTGGATCCAAATCCTTCTCCCAGCAATTGAAACAATGACCTGCCATCCTCCTCTGTATCCATTTATTTCTCACCTGATCAATACACACTTATTTTATGGCAGTTCCTTACAAACCCTCCTTTCCTGGCAGCATAAAACATGCTCAGACACATCAGAGTTCTTACTTGTGCAGAGCCAGCAGTATGTTCATAGTTCATTTCTGAAAACCTGGCTTCCTTTCAAAATGTATTTGATGATGGCTTTCAGTCTTATCTCACTGCAAACCTCAGGTGACTGTAGAAGTGACTGGATCATCACTGGCTCTTCCTTGCAATTGAAGTTCTCACTGGTATAGATCTATTTCCACTATTTGTAAACACTGTCTACTTCCACCCTCAAATTATACCTCCAGGATCCATTTGTCCATACCTCCAGGATCTGGTGGATTTTGTTAAACCTGAGCACATGTTTTCTTACATGAAAATACACCTTTACCCACTCTCCATCCCTTTTTGTGGTGTGTGTCTTTATAAGTTTCCTTCCTTAACACCCATTAACCTAAAACGCACATGCCTGGATACACTGCCAGCCTTTGGGTGCACAGTGTCTGTCCAAGATTTCAGGCTCTGTTTCTCATTACAAAACACTCCAAAGTGTTCACGAGACAGAAATAAGGAGCCTATCAAAAGCCTTGCACTCAGTAGCATAGAACTTCAGGAGGTTGGAGAGTAAATGGGGGAGAGATTGATGGGCAAGGAAGCAACAATGAGCAGGCCTGGGTTTTCCTGCAGGAATTCTCAAGGTACCAACCTGGGGGAGCCATCAGGTTTTAAAGAGTCAGAAACTCTTTTGCTGTGCTGGAAAGAGTCTACTGAAACCAGAAAAGCTATCTTCTCCTGAAAGCTGTGTCTCCTGGAGAGCATGGGGAGCAGGGAGATCCATCGTGAGACCGAGGAGTGGAAAGAGAGACAAAAAGTCACAGGATGGGCAAGCAAAAAAGGTGAAACCAGAATTGTCCCCTTTACCTCGTGGCTAGTTTCCAGTCATAATTGCATTATAAAAGGGAGCCTTTTGTGTGGGAAAACATACTGTCCAGCTGATCTCCATTCTATCAGGGCACAGCTTATCCATAAGGAGAAGAAAAAGGCAAAGGGAAAAGATTAAAGGAAATGATTTTCAATTTTAAGGACAGTCTTAACATGATAGAAAGGAATAGTAAGAGCAGCTGAAATAGTAAGAACACTCAGGGTCTAGGAGAGATGCCTTGGCTGAAGGTCCTGCGGTGTTTTCCATATTCGTCTGCTTTATTTTTAAACACCCAGAGCCTTTGCTTGATCAACACTTCCTTGTAAAAGAAGGAACCAGAGGAGGAGTAAGGGGCTGTGGGGAGATAGGCAAATGAGGGTGGAAATTGATGATCTTCCCAGCCATGAAAGTCAAAATTCCTCCTTGAAACTGAATCCTCCTGAAGCACTGCAGCGGCATGGGGGGAAAAAGAGGAGGGAAGGAAAGAAAGAAGATTTATTACTTAAGCAGAACTGAAATTCTGATGAGAAAAAGGACTGTTCAATCCATGCCCGAATATCGACAGCAGATCCAAAACTGGGTTTGTCATGTTGCCCTCTCCTTTGCCTGCATTAATTATGTATATACACACACATACACACAGGGGATGGTTGGAGTTTTTAAAGAGGGGGAAAAAAGCCACTGAAGTCCCTTGATCTTATGAAGCCCTGAACTCTTATATTCCATTTATAGCTTGAGCTGGAATGACATCCCCCTTGATTAGCAAGCTGTCCAATCCAGCTGGATGTGTCAGGACTGTACAAGGCACTAAGTGAAATATATATATGCCCTTATAGAGTTTAACACATTGGGTCCACCTCCAGGCCACAGGCTGTAGCTCATTCTGACCACTGCTCCTCTCCCAGGAATCACTTTTAAGGGTTTTGCAGGGGTTTTTTGGGGGGAACCTTTACTTTCAAGTTTAAGCAACACAAAATGGCACCAAAGAAGGACGTAAAGAAGCCAGCAGCAGCCCCAGCACCAGCACCCGCGCCAGCACCAGCACCTGCACCAGCAGCCCCCAAACAACCTGCAATCGACCTCAAGAGCATCAAGGTAAATGGATGAAAGTGTGCTGATCATGGAGCCAAAGCCCTTCCAAAGGGGAAAGCTAGCAGAGTCCCAGCTAACAGGGACCTGCAGTGAAAGGTTGTGTGTGGTTGGTTCCGGTTTGGGGACTGCAGTGAAATGAATGAGTAACCTCAGTGGATGTGGAGTTGTTGACCTGCCTGAGCTTTTGATTGTGTTGGTAGCTGATAGGTGTAAGGCATGGCGCATGATATAACACAAGGGGGAAACCTGGTGATTTCAAAAGTATTTTGCAGTGTGGCCCTTAGAACTTTTTACCAAATCAGTATCCATCAGACCTGTTTGGTAAAACTAAATATAAGAGAAAATGAAAAACAGCAACAACATCCCCATTCCCTGTTCCCTTCCCCCCCAGAAAAGGTGCATGAGGACAGGAAGAGGTTATTGAAACTTGAAGCACAATGTTTTCCCATAGCACTGTACTGAAACCAAACCTTGTTGTGCAGTTTGCCCTCAAATTCCTTCTCAGATTTTTTGCTAGCACCTGATGGCCCTTCGGTCATGTATTTTGAGGTCAGCATGGCTTATCTTTACAAGCAGAAAGAAAACAGATTTAAGAGGAAGGGAACCATTCAATGAATTAGGAGTTTTGCCTATTTTCGTTTGCATTGTACAGCAAACATTGGTTTGTCGAGGCCATGAGCTGAAAAGCCATGGCTGGAAGTGGTTTCCTTTGGAATGCCATGACTTGGAAGTGGTTTCCTCTGGAAAGCCATGACTTGGAAGTGGCTTCCTCTGGAAAGCCATGACTTGGAAGTGGCTTCCTCTCACCTTTACAGATTTGCTCAGAATTGGTCATTTGCTGCAAGCTGAAAGCAACAAAGAGGAAGAGTCTTTTGGAGATTTCCCTCTGACTGCGCTTCCATTTGATCTCATGTGTCCTTAGCTTCGCATGCCAACCTGCATCTCTGGTTGTTGCCTTGACCCTTCAAAGAAAACTCCTCCATGTCAGGCAATTCTTTACTTGGGAAAGAGGAGTGGGATGTTAAATGGTTAAAGAGATGAAGTCAGACCAGTTTCTCTGGGTAGGACTATAAATAGCTATTCTCCACCTACCTACCAAGCTGATTGGTCCTGGGACCTATCTGCTGAACTCTACATAAGGAATCATGCCTATTAAGGGGAAAAGAAGGAGTACAAAGACTCCTAATAGGACATACTCGTTTTCATCTCAGGATGAATTCTGTTTCAGGCATCATAATACGTGTAGTCCCAGGATTATGACCCATTTAATGAGATTTCTTGAAGTTTACTTTAACTTTCACAATCAATGGTCAGTGTTTTTCTGGAATAGTCCGTAGCTTCCCATGAGACAGAAGCTGAACCTGCTGGCTGAGGAAAACCAGTGCAAGAGAAGGCAAAAGAGACACTTTGAAACACTTTGGGTGATCATAGTAAAGGCTGTATAAAAAGGCCACTGGTTTCTTAGAATACTATCTGAAAAATCAGATCAGACCTCCCATTTCACTCATCTCCAAAAATGAAAGGGAATGCAAGCTAGATTTCCTACGAAATAATTGAATGGGATTTTATAGCTTTCTATGGCCAGTTCATTAGGAGAAAATAGAATTTTCAACTCCAGTGATCCTACCTTATCTATCTTTACATAAACAAGCTTAATAGCACATCACCAGCTAAAAACATGGCTGGCTGCAGTCTGAGACATCTCTGTTCACTCCTTTACCCAGACAGCTCTCTGTAAGGGCAGGAAACGTATCCTGATAGCACAGGCTTTATCATAGACTGCAAAGGGAAGATAGCCTCCCTGAAGCCTCTTTCTTTTGAAAGCTAATATCAGACAAAATATTTCCCTCTTTGAACAGGTGGGGGGGAACTGAGCTTGTAAGGGAAAACTCTTCTTTTAACTGCAATGGCAGCATGTAAGCATTACTATTCCTATTCGTGAATAAGCAAAGGTAAGTTCAAGGATAAGTTGGATGGGGCTTGAAGCAATTTGTTCCAGTGGAAGGTGTCCCTGCCCGTGGCAGTGGGTTGGGACTGGATAAACTTTAAGGTCCCTTTCAACCCAAACCAGTCTGTGACATGAGAAGCACGATGGAGGTTACGGTACTACTCTGCAATGCAGTGGGTGGCACAGCCTCCTGCCCCACATATTTATCACTACCAGATCTCTTTCTATAAGTATCTCCTCCACTCTTCATCATGCCCTTACCAGGCAAGGAGCAGGCTGCCTCAGAGCTGCTGCAGGAGTGAATGGACTTCCCATTTTCAGAAGGGGACTCTACTCAACCATGCAGCTATGGCTGCAAGGTGATGCGGAAACCCACATCCCCTCTATCCCTGATCCTCCTCTCACCTGAGACCCCACAATGGTCAAGGGCTGCCGAGGCAGACTGTGGCACCTCCAGTGATGGGCTCTTTGAGAGACACGAGGAACAACCACAGTGCTTTCTACCTTGCCTTGGAGCAGGGCAGGGACCCAACAACCTCCCAAGGTCCCAGCCAGCCAGCCTGGGTTATCCTTTTTCACTCTTGGGGAGCTCAGGCAGTGAAGGGAAACAATGTTTGCTTGAAAGCCATTTCCTGGGAGATGTGCCAGAGTCTTAGCCCAGTCTCTTAATTAGCATTAATTAAACCAGAATCCTTCCATTCAAGCACCAGAGTCTCAGCATGAAAAAAGGCACAGCACCACCTCCAGCAAACCTCTGGAGCCCAGGAGTACTCAAAGCTAAGCTTTTGATGGAGATTCAGTGAATGATCCTGTCCTGGGGCTCTTTGTGCTCATTTACCAGGTGTGGAGCCAGAGCCTCCAGCACTTTGAACAAGGGCAGCAAGGGGCTCCCCTCCACTCCGCAGGGGAATTAGCAGCCATGCCAGAGCTTGATACTGAGATCATGGGAATGCGAGGCTGCAGCACCAGGATGATCTGGAGAGTCACACAGCAGGCAAACACACAGAAAGGCTTTGTTGGTTCTTATAAGGAGACATCCAACCCCTTTTAAGTGTTACAGCTGGAGCAGGTAAAGGTAGAGCTGTCCAATGAGGTTTTACAGGGTTTTACATTAGGCAGCACACCTCATTTTAAATTAGCAGAGATCATAATAGTCTCCAAAACAAACAAGAAGGTGGTTTACCATCATGGGTAGCCATTCTTTCAATGGTACCCCTCCATCTTCAGGGAATCTGATTCTGTGGGCCTTTTAAGGTGCACACTTTGTGAGTTAGGTGCCTTTTTCTTTCCTCTCTTAAGTCTCAGGCTGTGTTCTTGCAAATACTGGCACCCCACATTGCCTGTCACCAGCAGAAGTCGTGGCAGGTCTTTCACCCTCTTCTGTTCTTTTCTCCCCACTGTAAATTAACCCAATTAAAGCAAATAGTTAGTAATTTGTTCATACTGATAGCAGCTGGTGTGGGATCCTCTATTTTTGAGCACCATCTATTGACTATCAAACTGAGTGACAGGAAGGCTTAAGGATTCAAATCTCTAAACTCAGCCCTTTCTCAGCTCACGGCAGACTACAACAACCACAGGAAGAGAGGCAAGGCAGGATGGAAGAATTTGGGCTTAAATGAAGATGTAAAGATCCTTTTCTCCTCTACTCAGGAGATAACATAAAACTCAATCTGCTTTGCACAAACCTTTCTAGACCAAACTTACATCTTCAGTTTTCCCTATTACTAGCATGGCCTGGATTTAAGCAAGAGATACAAAGATTAAAGCTTAAATCATAACTAAGAAGGAAATAACAGGGTAACAGATGTGCTGAGCGTTACCACCAGGAACCAACCACAACTGAAAGCAAAATGACTGTATGGTTCCTCTTCTTAACTACAGAGTTCTTGGGTTCTCTTAAAACTATAGCCAAGGACCTTCCCAAAAAAGGTAGCTTATCTGCTTTAACTTCCTTCTCCCACATAAGGCTGAGTGAGAAGAAACATTGAGTTGATGAACAGCATTACTATGGGTCTGTGTCTGCTATAACTGGGATGAGATGTCTCATGCTTGGTTTTCCAATTGAGGCAGTAGGAAATGGATAAATTTCATATTGCCCAAATTGGTTTAACTCTGTCCCTATCACCAACATGTTAAGCATGGGTTTTTTTTAATGGGAAATCCAAGGGCCTTTCCCAGCACCCACAACCTATCCTTGGACCAAGCCCAGGCTCCTAGCACTATGATGTTCATGTTGAGCGAAGTGCTCCTAGTCTTCTGCTCTGCACGTGGTGCTCTGAACATGTAGCACCCTGATGTGGTGTCACACCAGGCCCTCTACTTCAGCCTTTAGACAAGGCTTCCCATGCTGATGTTCACAGGACCAAAATGACAGGACTCCATGGCCTACTGCAGATAAGCTACCTACATCTTTAGGGGAAAAATGATTAGAAGCTATCAACTAGTAAAGGCTTGCAAAGACCCTGTGTAACTGTGTGATGCATGCTGAAGCCTGCTGCATGGAAGCAAACCTGTGTGATTATTTGGTTTTAAATACAGAGCTGTTACGGCAGTAGAAAGTGTTCCACCAAGTGTCCTTAATTCTTATGGCATTCACTACTCAAGTAGGTCATCTCTGAACAGACATTGCATTGGATATAACCAGAGAGAGAAACTCACTAAAATGCACTGACAGAAACCTTCTGGGCTGGAGGGCAAGCAGGGCTGCAAGTGTCAGCTGAAGTGCTTGCAGCTGCAAGACACTATTACACTGCAGACAAACTCCATGTGAAGCTGTGGTGTCAGAACAGGAGTGGTAACAGCAGCTTTGCTCAGAGTGCTAAGGGCTCTCTTAGGAACTGGCAGGTTTTGCCCTGAACTTTTTGGCTCAGACCTTTGGATTTTGCCTGATCTAGCTCCAGCAATGACTCCAGAAGGACTCTTTAGGACTGATATACCCACTGCACAAGGTCACCAGTACCAAGTGCTCTTTCAGGTAGGAAAGGGACAAGGACAAACATGACTTAGCCTTAAGAAATGTAAAGGTGCCTATCTGATGCCATCCAGTCCAGCTTCCTGCTACTGCTTTGACCACTGCGGTCCAGCACCATTCAAGGTTCAACTCAGAGCACAGCACCCCAGCCAACCCCCTTCCCCCCATGAATCTCAGTACTGGTAACAGACCCATGCTGGTGGCAGTTGTTAAATCATTGCATGGGCATGGCATGAAGGTATCCCAGGACAAGCAACTCGGACATCAGACTCAGCAACATACCAAGACATCCCTTCAGGTACTGCTGAAAACCAGAAGGAAAAGCAAACTGAACAGCCACCACTTAGTTTTATTTACAAGGTTTCCAGAAGAACTTTGCCTCCTTTTCTTCCTAAAGACAGACTCCTTCAATTTATATATACTCTACTATATAAATGTCCCCATATATAGGGGACACTTTCTGTCTACTAACCTGAAAAATCATTTGGAAATGAATTGTTTGGAAGATCCATTCTTAATAATTCACAGCTTTGGCAGCATGTTAAAACATTATCTATAGGCTTTGGAGAGTCTGGGGAGCAACACACCTTGCACAAAGTGGAATTTAAAGCAAACTAGAGAGTAACATTTCAAGAGCTTGCAGAGTTATTTCAAGTGTTAAGAGCAGTTGTGTGGCAGAGCCTTTCTCCTACCAACTAATACATCAAAACAACCCCCCAGTATATCTAAAACACTGTTTGAAGCCCCCTTGGAGCAGAGAGATTGTAAGAGATAGTAACAAGATATCCAGGTTCATCTTACATAAAGCAAGAAGGTGACTTAATTTAGCCAATGACAAGTAAAGAAAGAAGTTGTCTGTAAGGAGATATGAAACAACCAATCTGGAAATTCGCCCCACGTCCCTGAGGCTTTATTACATCTCATACCCATTGCCAAAATGCACTTTCACCGGCCTGACTTGCCACATAGCACTTAAATGTCAAGCAGCAGTGGTCTAAACACTGTCAGTACTCCAATACTGCCGCTGGGAGGCACGTTAAAACAACAAATCCCTTGGAGAGCAGGGCTCCAGAGCCTCGCGGTTCCCCTCGCCCATACACATTGATACAACTCAAACCGATACTAAACAACCCTTCAAATAAAACAAACTGGAAAGCTACATGAAATGCTTAGAAAAAAAAAATAGGTCAAATTCATCTGCAGCTGAGTCCATTCTTCTTCCAAACCACAGGGTACCTCACACACCCAATTTTTCCTATCTTAAAGGTGGTTGGTTTTATTCTTTCAACTGTGCTGCCAAGCAGCTCTGTTCTCAAAACAGAGCTCTGTTTCTCAAGGGCTATCTGCTCCTACTATTTCTCTGCTTCATAAAAGACGTGAAGCTAAATCCATCAGGCTGTTGATTCTTACTTAAATGAGAAGTAGCCTCTGTTAGATCTGTGGCACTGATCACAGGAGCTATCAAACTGGGGTGAGAGACAGGGGAATCACAGCCTGCTATGCAGAGGGCTTTGAGAGCTGTGCAATCCTGCACTCGGTGATGTCTACTGGAAAAGATGTGCAGCTGTATTAATCAAGGAGCAGGCAGTAATGGTGAGTAGGTAACACATGAACTGCTCTGGGCACAATCCTACCTTATCTCCAGCCAAACCCAGAGAAATCCCACCAGTCCTGAGCAGAAACCGAAATATACAGTGAGTATCCTGGGGGACTCTCAGATTTTCCCCTCTCTGATTTTCCAAGGTATCTGATACCTTCTTGGCCTCTTCTACAGAGAGAGTACTTTGAAATACTTGGTGACTCCCTAATAAAATGCTAAGATGATTCCTTTCTTTATATTCACCCAATATAAGGTGAATAGATTCCCCCCCCCAGGGAATGGAGCAGATGAATGCTTTAACTCCCAGCAGCATCTTTTCCCAAGGCTTTTCACCTTGGCCAGACACCTATACATTTACAGGGAGCACCAAGTGACTGTCACTCAGAAATGCTGTATTAGTTTCATAGGTAAGCACATCACCATGCTGCAAGGTGTGAATAGGTGAGCCCATCACCATGCTGCACGGGTCAGGGCCCTAAGGCCCATCAACCAGTGATTTGTTGGGAAATTAGAAACTTCGGTAACAGTTTGGAAATAAAGATGTGTGTGGATTGGGTCTTCTGCTTAGCTGTCAATAGCAAGTTGCATACAACCCTATCCATCCCACGCTATATAACTGAGCCCTGGTCAAAATGTTTCTATGAGGCACCAAGATGACTAGAAGGTGGTCACATATTATACAAGTAAAAAACGTATTCTTAAAGCACAACAACAAAAAGCCTTAATCACAAAATTCCCAACCCAAACATACACCCCTTTGGTGATAACTCTCTGGATAATAACTTTGCCCATAAACAAGGGCTAAGCCAAGTTCCAGAGCTCCAGGTCATTGTGGTCCTTCCACATATTGCATTCCTTTCAACCCTTCATTATTCCTCTGGGGGAGGTGCGTTCTTTTTTTGCAAAGCCAAACTCCCTAAACTTCCAACATCCTCCCTAAAGTCCCAAGATGCATTCTCTGTTAACGCAGAGGCTGCTGCATTCAAACAGATCAGATCACTGCAGAATACTTCTTTCTATCTCTTGAAGCTCATGAGAGCTCCATAGAGAATCAGAAATCCTACCTTTAGTTTCTTATAAGGCTGAAATATTTTCTATATCGTGACCTTACTCAAAGCAAGCAGTATTTTCAGCATGCAACAGACTCTATTGGCTTAAAGCAAGGTGGTTCTTAATTCAAGTGAACGCAACATGTCCATGCTAGAATATTTCATCCCAGCAAAACTCTTGTGAGGTTTTATCCAGACTCAGCTATAAAAGGCTCATGTGGTCTGCTAGTATTTCCTCGTCTAAATTCTGAGCCAAAGTCTCACAGTTTACATGTGGACTTCTCTCAATCTATACATAGTTGATAGCCCATTGAAGCCACATGGCTAATCCAGGTATCAGTTTTCTATGCCCAAGCCAAATACACCCAAACTATTTTCTGCTTGGCATCTGAAGTCCTCTGGGATGAGTTTTGCTGTAGCCAATCATAAAGATTATCTAGAAGGAAGAAAAAACACTGAAGATCATTGTTCTATGTTTTCTTTATTTTTTTACCTATATATATATATAGGTAATAGTTTAAATCCCGTTTTCAGGAGAACATTTCCCAATAGCAGCACTGGGGAGGCAAGAGCCTGAGGGCAGGAGGAAAATTCCACCAAAGGCAACACACTGAACTGACCCAGGCAACATTTCAGCTCTGCCAAAGTCTTTAGAAAGCTCTTCTATTAATGCAGTGGGATTGATGGCCAAGATCCATATTAGCTTTCTGAGTTCCAGCCAGCGTTAACCAGGTGGTCTGCACTGTGTTAACTTAACCTGTGTTAGCCAATTCAGACAAAAGCATCAACCCCATCTTCTATACAAGCACACCTGGTCATGGGTAAGCTTTGTTCTCAATACATCCCTTGTCTCCCAGGTTAATAGATTACAAACAGCATGGTGGCAGTGGAACAGTTTTCCTATTCAGCATGTTTTCTAACTATCTCTCAAAAATGCAACTAAACCTGTTGGTTCAGAATGTTTCCCAGCTAAAAAGCTGAGATTTGAGAGCTCTTTGCAGTTGTATCTTTAGTTTTTAAAATAGCAGGTAGGAAGTTTAGGTCTCAAATCCAACTAAATATTTTGACTTACTTTGATTGTTCAGTTTAAAAGACAACCAAACCCAAATCAAACCAAACCAAAACAGTGCTTGGGTTTGATTCTTGCTCTCAGAGCCCTCAATATACCACAAAGAGACATTTACAAGCATTATGCTTATCTTCAGGGTAACGTAGCGAGCTATAGGAGAAAATGTCCCTCACTAATTTCATTTGGCACTAGAAAACCCAGAGCAGGGAATGCTCAACAAAAGAAATCAACAGAATTTAGAGAGGGGATTTCAGTTTTCAACAGGGAGAGTGTTGCTGTCACACAACCATTCCAACCCTGGCTCCACAACATGGTTGACACAGCTGAGGCGACAGGGAAAGGAAAAAGTTTGGAGTAAGGTTTTCAAAGCTATTTACAATGTCTCACAGCATCGACTCAGAGATTTGACCTTCGCCTTGGAGGATGCTACATGGTGGGACTATGACTTTGCTACCAAAGAGAGTGCAGCCTCTACCACCTGGAACCTGCCTAGAAACTCATCGTTTATAGTTGTACCATGGCTCCCTTCACTCTGCAACTTCTTGCCCCATCATGAATAGTAATCCTCCCAGTTCACAAAGCTTTTGGGGGTCTTAGCTCCTATCACAGTTTCTCCCTTGCCTCCACATCACAAGAACCTCAGCAATATCTACTCTCACCAGATCAGTGAGTTCTGAAGCTCTGAAGCATGCTGGCGCCCTGCCTAACCCCAGCCCTGGAAGCATCCTAGGGAGCACAGGCTCCCTCAGCACTCTGCAGAGTGCCTCTGCACATCAGCTGTTAACCTCTGGCAACAGTTGGGTCCAAAACCAGATAAATTCTGCCTTAAAAAACGTTCTAGCTTTGGAAAACAGGACAATGTAACCAGTGCAGATGAAAAGCTTCACAGCTGGACACCACCTCCTTCAACAGGTTAATCTGTTCAACGCCAACAACTGAATCACACTGAGCAGACAAGCAGCAGCACCACTCATCTAACACTGAGCACTGTATTAACATCTGAGGGCTTGAGCAAAGCCCAGCAGAGGTATGAAGACCATCCAGCTGCATCTAATACAACCTGCAAGCCATGTGTAAAAGCGGTCAGCTGGACAAATACATGGCACCTCTCACCTACTGTCCCTGCTCTCTAACTTTATAGCTTATTGGAGAAATAAGAGTCCTTCCCTAGAAGGAAGTTTTCGTAGGTCTGGACAAGGAATATCTCCTCTTGACGGTATGGATCCAGAAACTGCTGACCTGAATCAAACTTACTGCTTGCTACTCCCTGCCCCTCTCCAGCCTCCTAAAAATAGCCATCATCAGATGTCCATCAAGACATGGAGCCTTCTGTCACTTTGCCCTAAGAAAGCTAAAGAACTCGCCAAGGGGAGGGACTGCTTCCTTCTGACACCTAATCCAGGCAATGCCGTCAGCGCCACTGGATAAATAAGGGGAAGAAAGGCCAAGAAAGCAGGACCACTCTCGAGACCTCTCAGCTAATCCCTCCTGCCTGTCTGCTGCTCTGCTTTTCCAACTCAACCATGGTGGGTCCACTGGAAAGCTAATAGTTAGCAGCGAGCCAGTGTATTTTACCTAAGTAAATCAGGCTTCTTGCTCAAGATAGTTGTGGGGTGGGGAAGGACAGACCAGAAGACAGCTTAGGTTTGCCTGGCTTTCCTCCTTAAAGGGCTATGTGAGGTTCTCCAGTTAGTCTCAAGTTCTGCACCAGGCAGTGGTAAATGTGCAGCTCCGATAGCTTCAGACAGAAGGGTTACAGTTTGCTACTGCTGTCTGCTAAGCATTTTAGTTTAGTTCTGAGATCAGATGCAACCTGCTAAAGCGGCAAAGGAACAGAGTAATACTTAATATAAGAAAATATATTTTTTAGTACTTTATGTAACAGTTTACTGCCAAAAAGTAATCTGAAACACAGACTTCAAAGGGTTGGTTTAATTGCTAAGTTCATGTAAAATACCCAAGCTGCTTTTTAAGCAATTATTGCTTCAAATGGTCTTAATGAAATGGGTCTATGATAAAACAGTAAAGGACCAGATTAGTGACTTCTTCGTTAGCTAAGAGACTTCTGCTGCTTCTAGCTACAACCCTGGCTTGCCCTGGGATGCAGATTTTAACGGAATCTTTAAAGACAGACCTGGTGATGCAGTTTTACAAGGGAAGTTGCTGGCTTAGGTTGCTATGGCCTCATTAGACCAGGCAAGGCAGATGTGAGCACTCAGCTGCTCTGTGCTATTTGCTTTCTCTCAGTGCATTTCCAGCAGTACTAGTTCTCTTTTCTCTCTTTTTCTTCCCAACTGCAGTCCTTCACTCCTGACCAAATTAACGGTAAGTGAAAGAAAAGTTAAACTTTAACATGGGGAAGGAGGGGGTATAGAATGGCCACCAAATGCTAAACATTCACTAGCCTTAACAGCTCTGCTGCTATCTGCTTTACTTCTGCACATCTGACAGACCCATTTTTGCTGTTTTGGAAGATGACTCATGGATTGAGCTGGATGCTTTAGGAAACAAACAGGTTCTCCCCCAGGCCCCCCCTCCTAAGCTATTTTTCTGTGATTGATTTCCTTCCAACAGATCGAGTTCTCCAAGGAGCAACAGGATGGTAAGTTACAAGACAGCTGATGTGTTTTACACGTACGTGGGTTCAGAGAGGAGCTACAAGCTCAGAAGCTCAGGCTTTACAAAGGGATGAGCTAGGACTTCAGCTGCTATAAATCACCATACTCCTGACTTCAGAGGAGCAGTGCTGACTTATGCTGCACAAGAATCTGACTGTAGATTTACATATCGTTTATCCAGGTGCTTAGAGGTTGCCTAAGCTGAGAAGTTTATGCCATGTTACCAGCTTTACCTGCTAAACATTTTTCAGTTGTGCTCCTGTATTGGCTTCACAAGGATGCTGAAAACAGGTCTTGCATTTGGAAGTTACAGCAGGAATAGGCAGATGAAGGACAGGAGGAGGGAGTGGGCTGAAGACTGAACTTAGCTGCAATGACATTGCAATTTTACATGGACAGAAGATGTAAGAGGCCTATATGTCACTTTTACCAGAAGGTGTTATGAAAGGAAGGAACAAGGGCTGCTTTACTGTAAATGCATTCATTATGCATGGGAATAGTTAGCAAATAAGTGACTTATGTAAACTGTTACTTGCGAACACAGCATGGGTATGCTGCAATTCTTGAGCCTCTTGCTATACTTTCTGCTTCACCAGCAAGTTACAAACTGGTTTTTAAATCTGCTAGAAAGAGATTGAAAATACTGGCACAAACAAAAATCCCCACTGAAGCTCTGGAAACCTATGTTGAAGTGTTTGAAATATTCCAAGATATGCATTTAGGCTATATTAAATACTACAGGTTTTAAAGAAACATCAAAAATTCAGTAGCAAATATAGTAGACTTCTCATTGTGAACAAAGTGCTTAGAAAGGAAGATAGAGCCATTTACTAGAAATCCAGAGGGAGAAGAATAGCTAGAAGCAGGTCTTAAGGTACAGACCTAAACTTCCTGGACACCAGCCTGCTCTAGGTTACACTATCAAAGCAATAAAGGACAGGTATAGTGCAGTAAGTGACACTGGAAATGTTTCTCTTCCTGCAGTCTGAACACTCCTGGTCACAAAAAAGATTATTCAGACTCTTCCTCACTTTTTAATTCCAAAACTTTTACCAAAGGGTTGGGAGAGTTTATGGAAAAATGCCATCAACTCCAAGCTGCTGGCATTTGTAACAAAGAAAAGGGCTTTGTTCAGCTTCCCGATGTATTTCAGCTCATTCAGCTGCTGTAATGCTGTGGTAACTTATCCAAGCAGCAGGGCAATTCAAGCTACTCAAGAGGCAGAATTTCCCAGGAAAAGGGATGTCCCACCCTTCATAACTATTTTCATCCACACAGGCTGATGCACCAGCAGCTGGGTGGTACCTTCCTCAGAGAGGGATTCAAGACATGCTTATTCCAGCAGAGGTATATAGTAGGAGTAGATATATAGACACACTCCACCCAAAACTGAAAAGATAAACCCCACAGCAAGGATAACTCAGTGAAATGCATGCCTGAGACACAAAGATAAAATCAGGCCTTTTCTCCCAGTGTTCAGAGCCCAGTGAAGGTAAAACTTCATAGGATTTACAAACAAGAGAAACTCTACTGATGGCTTTGCTAATAGCAAACTGGCATTGTTTTATACCTCAGTCTGGCTAAATGTCATAATGCACCAAATGAAAGATTGGATCATATGGTATAAATCACTACAGCTCTATCGACCTCAGCTGCTAGAGCAAGAGCTGGTATTAAGCTGATATATTGGAAGGGGAAGCTCCACACGGGTCCAGAAGGCCTTGATTTCATACCCTGCAATAAAAGCTGTAAGTGGAGAGGGTTCACAGTAAAGGGTTATAGGTCTCTCACATCAGACAGTAAGAGGATTAGTTTCAGATGTATTAGATTACAGCCTAGCAGGCCAACATTGTGTATCAGCAGCTTTACTGGTGCCAGCAACTCCCCCACTAAGGCAGTAGGTATATGGATGGCTAGAACAAGAACCTAAATACCTCTGCGTCACCTGTCCCCAGCGCAAGATGAATGAAGCCATGATTTGAAATGTGGTTTATTGCTTCTAAACATGCCCCAAGGCAAAAAGAACATTCCACCTACACGATCCGTGAAACATAAAGCCTGTCTAGCTGCTGGAAGCACATCATGACCACAGGAAAGACATTTCACTTGGTTTACTTGGAGCTAAAACACAGCATTGTCAGATACTGCAGTGCAGAAAAGATCAACAACAGTCTTGAGATGCTCTTAACATATGAGGTTCAAGAATGCTTTTTCAGCTGGACCCTGGACTTTAGCCTCCCCAAGCACATTTCTTTATTCATTGCAACAAATATAGTAAGGTGATTAACATGGAGCTTTGCAACAGAAGATGAAGACTGGCAATGCAATGAAGATGAAGACTGGCAACCACCTAGGCTGATTTTTGTAGTGGAAATGCGTATACCCCAATTCCTTGGTCAACAGCAAGGGGGAAATAAGTGAAGGCTGACCATTTGGCAGCACTGAAAGAAGCAAAGTGTCAAAGCATACACACTGGAAATGCACTGGAATAAGGCATCACACAAGTATTACCACAGGAAAAGCCAGATATTTGTGCATCTGTAAGAAGCAGGGATGGATTGCAAAGAGCAGAGAAGAGAGGGAATAAACGTGGGCAGAAATGCCATTGTAAGGCAACTTTAAAGGAAAACAGAAGCAGAAGCATTTGAAGTCCACCTTCTTGTTTCCCATTAGCACTGTGTAGTTGAAATACTGGGACTGCAGGCAGGACTCATCAAAACAGCCAGATGTTTTGCACTGCAAGGTGCTTTGACAGAAGAATCCCAGTCTTTGTTGAGGTACCTTCTGCTGCTGTGTCATGCAGACACCTGTCCTTGAATGGCAGTGTCTGCAGAAAGCTTATCTTGCCCCATGCTTGAAATAACCACGGGGTCAATCAGAAAGCTATTGATAGCTATTAGAGCCAGCAAAGCCATGAAATGTAGATATAAAAGTTTAAAAATAGTGAAACCAAAATGTCAGAGGGGAGGAGTTTTTCTTGGGATTGTGAGCCAAAGGTTCCCCTGGTTAACTCCCCTGGAGCTGGTGGAGCAGTGCCAGGAGACAGCAGGCTCACGTCTTTGTCAATACAACTTGTCAATAGGGAGCTGCCCGGCTCAGTTTAACCATTGCTCTTCCCTTGCAGACTTCAAGGAGGCCTTCCTCCTCTTTGACAGGACTGGTGATGCCAAGATCACCCTGAGCCAGGTTGGTGATATCATCCGGGCACTGGGGCAGAACCCTACAAATGCAGAGGTCAACAAGATCCTGGGCAACCCCAGCAAAGAGGGTAAGTACCCTATAGCCTCTCCTGGGCCCTTCCTGAGGCTGGGGAACTGTCCTTAGACAACATCAGCAGTCACAGCAGAATGAAGATCTTTTGCTCTGAAAGGGAGTGGAAATTCCTTAGCTTCTTTTGTAAAGGATGAAATCCATGCTCATGAGGAGGAAAGCCTTCAGATGTACAGAAGTCCCTGTATGGACCATTTTGGTGCCAACCTGATGTAGGTGCAACACAGTCCATTTATGCCCCAGCCCTTGCTAAGTCCATTTCCAGTAGCTGATACTCTTCAGATGCTCCTAGTGCAGGGTCTTCTGCACGAGCCAAGACATGTCCTGGGCCTGGAAACCCACCCATAAATTTCTGCTGGCTAAGGTGGTCTGCTCAAAGCTCACACAAACCAGGGCATGCTGAGGCATATGTTGGCCATTTATATAGCAGTCATTTTCCATTTCCTTTTCTCCCCTCTTCTTGATAAAAGAAATGGTAAAAACCTCTGGTTGCCTCCTAACAAGGACTTAGCACAAGTGATCCCTCATTTCAGTCATGCTGAGCTACACTAAGAAGGCTAAATTATATCAAAACCCTCAGGCCTAGTAAAGGCAGCTCTGAGGAACAATTCAGGACCAAGTTAAGCATTAGCACAAGCAGGAAGCACTGAGCAAAGGACTAACACAGAGGTGAGACCATGACAACACTTTAGGTGACTACAGCAGTAACTGCCAGTGATTTTGATGCAGCCAAGTAGCAAAACGGTTCCTGTAACAACTGTGTATTCAAAAAATCTCTTGCATACTTCCACCTATTATATTCCATTGCTGCCCAGGTGAAGGCTGACCTTTGCAAAGATCCAAGAGAAACAAAATAAAAATTAAAGAGAGAAAAAAATAAAGATCCTTTTATTTGACAGCCTAGCTCCAATAAAAAAACCTTTGGGAAAGGCCTCACCATGGACAGCTTCTGGCTCTTAAGAACAAAGGGATTAGGTGCACTGAGCCCACAAGTCTTTAAACCTCCACTATGAACATGTCAGTAGTAAATCTGGACACCACCCCCACTGGACATTCATATTTTCAATTAGTTTATGCTAATAGCCTCTGCTCTTATGCTAATATGCTAATAGTCTCTATGCTCTTATGCTAATTGTCTCTGTTACCACATCTAAGAGGCCCTGAAGAGGTCACTAACATGCCAGCAACCTCAGGGGCTCATCTCAGTTGTCCACCTCACTCTCTACCTTTTCCCCAGTGTATGGGCTCAAGATTTCTGGTTTATTGTATTCTGTAGCTCCCCCGTTCATAAAATCCTTTCAAAGATCAACTCAGCCAGCTAGTTTCATTTCTGAAATACAATGTGCATGTGAGCATATAAAGTTATATGAGAACGCTGGAAGGGAAAAAAAATCAGATGGATGTGAAAACTAACTCCCATGAGAGAGAATGCAGGTTTTGCAAAGTAACTGCCAAACCCCCAGGCAAAGACTAGAGTAAAGGCCAGAAAGAAGTGTGCAAATGAGGTGGGAGGCTCTCCCACATTTCAGGGCACATATGCCAAAAGAACACACATAGAAGTGTCTAGCATGTAGCAACTGGTGCTTTCTTTCCAGAGATGAATGCCAAGAAAATCACTTTTGAGGAGTTCTTGCCCATGTTGCAAGCAGCTGCTAACAACAAGGAGCAGGGTACCTATGAAGACTTCGTTGAAGGTCTGCGGGTCTTTGACAAGGAAGGCAATGGCACAGTCATGGGGGCTGAGCTCCGTCACGTACTGGCTACTCTGGGTAAGGGATTATCTTCTCTATGAGCACTTCAAGAACTGCTTCTGTTAGATGGCATGAGAGGGAGGAAGGATGTTCTAACCAGTTTGGAAAGATAGGAGGCGACAAAGCCAACCAAAACAGCTTCCTAACCCGGTAGCCCATAAAGAAAGCAAACACAAAACTCAATAGAAAGCCCAAAGGAAAAGGCTTGCTTTATTACTTCTAAATTCAGAGGAATTATCGAGTGCTCATTATATAAAGAGTAGGGAGAAAAAGCTGTATACCTAAGGGACATAACACACATGAACAAAGGTAGAGGATTTGCTACGTGATTTCTTTACTCTGTAGGAGTAGTTGGAATCTTTGTGTTTATATGCACATGTAAAACTGCTACTGACAGTTAAAACTACTAACGCTCAGTTCATGTATAGGTCTTTTTGTTACTAACTCAGGAAATAAGGAGAGCCTTTGGAAAAGCCATAGGTTTCAGCTGTCTGTGGAAGAATTAACAGAGGTCTCCCAACTCTCCAGGTGAGAGGATGACAGAAGAGGAAGTAGATGAACTCATGAAAGGTCAGGAAGACTCCAACGGCTGCATCAACTATGAGGGTAGGTGCAAGAGCTCAACACCCTCTCATCCTACATTTCTTCTCGCAGATCTTCACTTTAGTTTGCTTTTAGCTTCTCAGGCAAATATACACAACTACAGCTGAGTTAGGTTGAAAGGCTTATGTGTGGAAATGACTGTTATAACATATGGCCTGCAATCACACCACTCAAATGCTACTTTGGTCAACACCGTATCTCTAAATTCTCTGACCTTCTGTAGAGCAGTTGTAGTGATTGGAACCAACCCTATAGGTAATGCTTAGAAAAAGTGCTCTATTCATCATAGATTTAGTCTTACCACACTTAAGCATGAAGAGAATATAGTTATACAATACACACTACCCTTAGAACTTTCTATCACATTGTTGGGTCAAATATGATCAGGAACATGTGTTTTTAATGCCTTCAGCTCAGGAACAGGTATTATTTTTAAAGGTATTTCCCAAATTAACATTTGCTGCTCCTTCTAACTAGCATATCTGTATTTTCCCCACAGCATTTGTAAAGCACATCTTGTCTGTCTAAGTGGACTTCCTCAGATGCCACATGGTATGTTTGTCTCATGTGCACACTTAACCTGGTCTGTTTGCTATGCTTAAAGCCTTCTACATGCCCGTGGCCAAGTATAAGTTCCAAAACCAACATGACACCTTCTTCCCAGTAGCCCAAATAGAACAAAATGAGACTGTTATTTAAGAGCAAAGAAAACAGGAGTGCAGATCCCTGGATCTTGTTCACAGCTCTGTGTGTGGTTGGGAACTGTGTTTAGGGAGTTTTTCAAACATACCCAAACTGTGAAAAGAAATGCTCAGTTTATTTACAAGCATGGAAATGCTCATGCTTAAATACCACCCTAGATCTTGTTGTCATAAAACAAATCAGAGTTCAAGCTGTGGAAACTGACAGCCTGAGATACTTATCCTATAAGCACCTTGAGATTTTGTGGTTTGCTTGGTTTTCTAAAGGAAATCAAAGCAAGACCTTCTGATAATGTTACAGAAACCTGTAACAAATAATGTAGCTTGAATACTTGTGTGAACTACTCAGAACAGCTCTTCAATAATCATCTGAAAAAGAGTATTTTAACAGGCACAATCAATAGCAAAAAGAGGGCTTCAAAAGTACCCAATCATTTAGCAGTTGTTCTACAAGTAGGAGGTAAAAACCACCTGAACAGAAACCCTCACACAACCTTGACAGGCTGCTATTTTGTGCAAAGTAAAACCCAGCAGCTGCCTTTAAAATGACTGTGTGGTCTTATTTGACTTATTATTCTATCCCAAGAAAGATACATTACCAACTCTTGTATGAAGCAACAAATCCCTCAAAACAGAAATCAAGGGCTCAGTTTGTCATTTTGTAAGTGTTTCTTCAGCCAACTTCAAGTCCAACTCTCCCATTCCTTCCCAGAACAAGCCAAATTCAGGAAGACCAGAAGGCACTTGAGATCTGCCTGAAATTCACGCTCAGTCCATCACCACCAACATGGAAACCAAATAGAACTGGATGATATGTGCCTCTGACCCCACCAGTTTTACCTGTGCATCCATAGGTATCACCCCTGGGTTGTACACTTTCATTTCAAAAACATGAACTTTCACCAAGGCAAGCTGCCATCCAGGATCAATCCATCCCGAGCATCTCTTTCCATGTTGTTTGTATTGAAACAATGGAATTTTTTGGAAAAAAAATAAAGCATCAATAAATCCCTGTGGTCATTTTGTGGCTATAAAGTACCTTTTTTTCCTCTAAAGCTGCTCAAATGCACTCAGAACCTGATTTGTTTTCTCTGGATATTGTATTTCACAAAATAAAGTTTCCTTTTTCCCTTTTTTTTTTTTTGATAAAAAAACATCTCCAGGTCTCTCTACTGAATCTGAATGAAAAGTGTTTTCTTTGGGGACTGCAAAGAGGAGTAATTTGGGAACTACCACCTCCATCAGCACTTAAAGTTTTAGGAGAAGACCTGGTAGCTGGTGTCAGAACAGCTCCCAGGGTGACACCTCCTCCACCAAGCAAGACTCAGACCCAGCCAGGGTGGCCCATGGAAGAGATTCTATTGGGTTTCCCAACAAAACCTCCTCCAAAATGCTGTAACAGCAGGCCCACAGCACTACTAGGAAAGAATCCTAGCTACTGTGTCTGTTTACAGCTTCATGGACAACTAGAGAAAGCAGTCAGAGTTGCCAACCACTTCAAAGGACTTTATCTGGAAACCAACCCTGGCACTCCCTGGGCCATGGCAAGAGGAGTCCAACTACCTCATCTCCAGTGACAGGGGAATAGCTATCACTCAGGGAAATCATTACCTACACACCCTAACCCTAAATGCAGCTCCTCTCTTTTCCTTAAGCATTCCTGAAACCACCTCAATCCCCATCCAAGTGTCAAGATTGTCCTATTGCATTCCAATCTCATCTGAAGTTACTGTGAATGGGATAACCATAATTCAAGTTCCAGCAGGTGCAGCAGGGTGGCTGCCACCACAGCAGACTGCAGCCATTCAAACAGCAGCTTTCCTGAAACTCCCCCAAACCACCTCCCATTTAAACCCTCACCACGCTGGTAGGAAGGGCTAAATGAATCTCTGAATTATACCTGCCCAAAGACTTATGTCAGCAGGTAGTTTACAGGGGCTTATGGTTGCCACATGCACATCGAGTAACTCTCCATAGAAGCTGTTATTTAACCTCACCCTAAAAAGGCAGCCAAAATAAGTGAGAGACACATTAAAGCAAGTTATTTATAGGGTGTTTCTCAGGGGACTGCTAGACACCCTGCTGCTCCTCAACATATTGCCTACACACACACCAGGTCTCAGTTGCTGGGAAAGCAAACAAACAGAACTCAAAACATCTCACCATATATGCTGTCAGCCTCCTTTTTCACTGCTCTGTCACGCTGCATTGACATGCGGTCACAGAACCAGCCTAATCCAAGACTGGACACAGCCCTAAAGGAAAGGCTGAAATTTCCATTGTATTTTCCTTGCTGATATCACAAGTTTTACTGATTTCCAAACTATCTGGGGCCCAAACTCTCAAGACAAGCAACATGGGATGACTCCTCATCATTGCAGATGTATACAGATTAAGCCACCCACTTGTAAAAGCTCACATTCAGGGGTAATATATTCAAACTGAAACGGGAAGTTCAGGTTGGATCTAAGGAAGCTCCTCCCTGTGAGGGTGCTGAGGCGCTGGCACAGGGTGCCCAGAGAAGCTGTGGCTGCCCCATCCCTGGCAGTGTTCAAGGCCAGGTTGGACACAGGGGCTTGGAGCACCCTCCTCCAGTGGAAGGGGTCCCTGCCTGTGGGAGCAGGGGGCTAGAACTGGATAAGACATCACCAGCCTGACAGTATCTCTCCGAACAATAACTGCAAGGAATGAAGGTACCATCACCTACACTCTACTCTCAAAAATTGAACCAGAAATCATTTTGACAGACAAAACAGATGAAAACAAAGAGAACATTCCTTTCCCATTAAACCAAGTTTCAAAGTATTGCACAGAGCTGCACAAGGAATAAATTTTTTTATGCTATTAAAAGGTTTTAGCAATTTTAAAAGATCCCAAGTTTAGACAGAGGCAAATATCTGAAAAAAAAAAAATGTTCATGTTCTGACAAGACAAAAACTTTTTGGTGTGATTTTAATTAATTTGGTCATCACAAAGTCCTTATACAGGAACTTATTTGAGCCAGTGACAGCTCCAACACAAACTAATTTCTTTTGTTACTTACTTTGAAAACGTAAAACCAAGGCATTTTGGAACTTCAATGACATGCTGTGGGGTTTTTTAATTGAGAAACACATCAAACCTTCTCTTGCAGTCAGCTTGAATTTCATCAGTAAATCCCATCCAGAAGATACCCAACCTGAAAGCACAGTTTGGAAATGCCTCATCTTACAGGAGAGCAGGGAAATCGCCTGCTTTGCCTCTAACCAATTTAAAGGTTGAACTTGTTTCTAGTATGGACACAGTGGGTTGAAACATGAGCATTGTTGTGGGGAAACTTCCTCAAAAAAGGCTGCTTTTCTATTCACCAAAGGAGAGACATACAAGTCCCATCACTCAGTCCCATACAGCACATGATGCCCCATTGAGCAAGCTCCTCCATTACCCACAGAGAGCAGCTGGGGAAGGCTGCCCTGCATCTGCTCAGGCTCCAAATAGAAAAAGTAATTCTCAGTCCCTGCCATCTGACACCTCTTGCCATCATTCCATTTGCTTTGTATTTTAAATAGAACACTGTTAATGTACATACTTTCCACTACTCAGCACAATTGAGTTTATCTCCTGGGGAGTAGGGCTAAATCCCCAGAGAAAGGTCAAGCTGCATTGCTCCAGTCCTTGGTATGCAGCACTAGACCAGTCCCATGAGCAGGCACTCTACAAAACCTAGGCAGAAAAGAACAATTGAGGAAAGGTGGTCACCAAGCCCAAGAACGCAACTCTGCTCTTGACACAGGCTGTATTCATTGAGAGCAAGCTACCACCACACATTTGAGCATAGACATCCCCACAGATGTTTCTGCCAGGCCAGGGGTAGCCAAGAAGCCCCTCCAAGAGGAGGCATCGAGTATCAAGCAGGATGGATTTCAGAGGGTAGGGAACTGCAAGAGGAACAGTGCCTGTCTGCCTAGCATCACATGAGGGTCTGGATCCTCAGCTAGGAAAAGGCAGAAGCTGTTCTGTACTACTCACAGTGCTTTGCTCTGGAAATATCCCAGACCTGAATGGGCTTGCACAGCCATCCACAGTATCAACACCCACCAAAGAGCCCATCAGACACAGTCACCTGTCCACATTGTCCCACTTAAATTACAGGTACTATCTTCTTACATGCAGGAGTTCAGTGTCAAAAACACAGACACTGTGCTCTTAAAATGAAGAGCTGTTTCTGCACTGCATTGATGTTCTCCCTAGTCTTGAACCAGACTTCATTTTAGAAGAATGGTCTCCAGCCAGTGGCTGGTGCAGTTCTGTGCAGAAAGAGAGACCAGATAGATAGGAAGGGGAATTTATCCATGGCAACAAAACACAGCTGTCAGGTGTGCCTGATGGTTCAGGAGTTATTTACTGCTCTTATAGCACCCAAGTACTGTACACAGCACGCTCCACCTACTGCCCCAAGCTCATTTGGGCAAAGGCTGTTCAGACATGTCTCCTCACAACCCTCTATCCTGCCTAACTACAAACTAAGAAAGCAAGGAGGCACAACAGATGCATCACTTTTCCCTAGAGCAAGAAGGAACACTTGACCTGAACAGTGCAGGAGCAGCTTATATACTCACTGCCACCTCACAGCAGCAGGCCAAGGCTCTGGAAATTTGCCACCTATTTGGAGACATCTCCAACACTCTTACACAACAGCAGCATACGTGATTATTCCCTATCTTTGAGGTGCCTGACATCACTATATAAGAACCTGGGTCCTTCACAAAGAGCTGCTAGTCCTGACCCTCATGCTGCGATAGCAAAACTAACAAGAGAAAGTTTGGCAAAAAGACCTCCTCTTTCTGACAGGCAAACCTGGCTGCTCACACCACTAAGCCCTCTAAGCCTTCATATCCATCTTCTCTCCATTAGTATTGAGGCATTAAAAAGCCATAGCACAATACAAGATTGCTCTCTGAACAAACTCCACAAGTGTAACCCTCATAGTGATGCAGTATTGCTTCCATACCAAAATGCATTCCTTTCCCATAGCTCCCCTCTTGCAGGTATTTCATACCATTATTACAAGAACAATTGCTCCACTTCAGCAGATTTTCAACCAAATCTCAGGCTTTAAGCATGACACATTCAAACAGTCTTCTTCCAAGTACTATCATCTACAGCTTTAAGTCTACCCTATTCTTATGCTGGGGAGGCTGACTTCTACAGGGGTACAAGGAAGTGCTCAAATGTGTAATGAAGAAGAAATGCTTCCTTAGCAAACTACTGTTACTCCTTTATTTCATAATGAAAAATGCAACACTTCCATTTACCAAGGCACTTACATTTACTTCAAAATGAAGTCTGAAATACTGCTGAAAATATAAAATCCTGCTCTCACATCTACCTTTTAGATTGACACAGTACATATCAGACCATGCTTTATTAAAGCATTAAACTGCACTTTCCATTATCAAAATCTATGGTTTGGGAGGATGGTATAAATTGGTAGCAATAACAGGCAGCAGCACTCCTAAATCAAACTGTTTGTTGTAAAAGAAAGGCTATTGCAAATCCTCTGGAAAGGCTTTGTACTAAGAAGTGAATGAGGGAGGTGGATAAAAGCAATGAAAGTGCATATCCATGAAAAGGATTTCAAGAGGGATTATTTATGCTGGTGTCGTGGTTTAAACCCAACCAACCACGCAGCTCGTTCACTCACTCAACCCCCCTTCTTGCCCTCCCCTGCTTCCAGAGAGATGGGGGGAGAATCAAATAATGCAACTTCCACAGGTTGAGATAAGAACAGTTTAGTAACTAAGGTATAACACAAATCACTACTGTTACCACCAATAATAATAATGATAAAGGAAAAGAATACAGCATCCCATCAACCACCGACAGATAACTCACAACACCCCACCAACCGAGTGCTGACCGATCACCTCTTCCAAACACCCCGAGAGAACTAGGCCTTCTGGATCACCCCAGCTACATCCTGGGCATGACGTGCTATGGTATGGAATACCTCTTTGGTCAGTTTGGTCCTGTCAGTACAGTCCTGTCCCTCCTTCCTCCTGGCTTCCCCTCCTCCCCGGCAGAGCATGAGGCTCACAAAGTCCTTGGTCAGGGCAAACATCGCTCAGCAACAACCAAAAACATCGGCCTTATCAGCCTTGTTCCCGGGTTAAGTCAAAACACAGCTACTAAAGAGAAGAAAAACTGACTGCAACTGCTGAACCCAGGACAGCTGGTTAAAAGGAACGATTATGATGATTATTATTTGCCATTATATTTTCCAACAGACAAATTGATTCTTACTGTGTCTCCACAGTTTACATACACTGTGTACTTCCTTCGGGGTGTACAGGTTTCTGCTGGGTGAAAAGCATTCAGGCACAGAGAAATGTCAGGGGGTGAACTGCAGCCAGTGGCATGGCTCTGAGGGAATTCAGCTCCTGCCCAACCTCACAACCATCTGCTGAAGCTCACTTGGCCTCTTCATGGTCTCATGAGTAAAACTGAGCAATGAGGAGCATGTTAAGAGAGCCTTGCAATAAGGTCAATTAAAAAAAAGAAGTTAATTTTCAGAATAAAAGTATTATTTAATTCAAAGCCCCTCCTGAACTGGCACAGTTGCTTGAGTTATATAAAAATCACTACAACACAGCTACACTTAACTTTTCACAGCAGAATATAAGGAAAGAAAAGTCAGGTGTAGCTTGTAGGAAAGTCAGTATAGCACAGGGTTCGCAACCTCAAAAGTTAAAGCTTATTATCACAAAAACCTCATCAGATGGCTCCTTCATTCAATATTCTCTGGATCTGCTCCAAAGCAACACAACAGTGATCATCCCTGCCCACACCCACAGTGAGGATGGTGGGATTTAGCTTTATAGACTCAACCAGGTTGGAAAAGACCTTTAAGAACATCAAGTCCAACTACTCCCCAGCACTGCCAGGGCCACCACTGACCCATGCGACTGAGGGCCTTTTCTACATGGTGTGTGAACACTTGCAGGGACGGTGCCTGCAGCCCTGCCCTGGGCAGTCTGTTCCAATGCCTGAGCACCCTGTGGGCAAGGAATTGTTCCTCAGCTCCATCTTCCCTGGTGCAGCTTGAGGCCAGTTCCTCTTGTCGCATCCCTTTTCTCCTTGGGAAAAGAGAATGACACTTACCTCACTTCATCCTCCTTTCAGGCAATTGTAGAGAGTGCTTCCTACAATCTAGCTAAATAGCTAGTGGTAACAACATGACTCTCATCCACCCTGCGGAAATTTAGCATGTCTGGGGATACCATACAGTATTAAATGCCTAGAGAGGAGCTACAGAGCACATGTGGGTCAGTTCTAAAGCTTAATTTACACGAAATTATGACAAAATGTGGCTTTAAAATAGCTACTAAAACTGAAACTACCATCCACCCCATCATTAAAGTGCAGAATAGTATAGAGATCTGCTTCCTAAAGTAAGCAGGCATGTTTTCTAGACTGTTTGCCAGAGTTCCTGGTACTCAGGGCTCAGAAAAGGTCTCTTTACTCTGAGGGTAGGCCCCTATTCACAGGTTCTTAGTCCCCATTAACTAAACTCTTTTCCAGAGCTCAAGCAAACACATTCTCCACATAACACCCAAAGCCCCAGCAAAAATAAGAGAAAGCTACACCTCATTCCAGGTAAAAGGGATTAATTGCTTCCTACACTCTTGTTACAGAAGATGTGCATATCCTAAACTGGGTATCATTCAAGAAAAAACATAAGCATTGAGTATGTTAATGTGCCAGGATCACCTGGTATCCCTGAAGAAAGCAGGGATGGGAATTTTATGCACACTCCTTAGGCTATTACACAACTGACCTCTACCAATTCAGAGGCACAAAAACCAAGCAAGTTTCCACCTTATCTTTCCCAATATCAGCTCTCCTAACTGTTTGCTCAGAAGAGCATTTTCTTTGGCTCTTTGTGAGACTGAAACAAATCCATTTTTTACTCCATACTATATTTAATACTACCAGTTTTCAAGCTGTATTCCTCCATGCAAATGACAGTGCTTATTAACTGCCTCATTACCTTAAAAAGTGGTTTCAATTCAGAGCTTCTCATCTGTAACATTCCTGTATATCTAAAAAGTTAAGCTTATTTTCAGAAGACAACAAACAAAACACCTCTGCTTTTCTCCAACATACCATGTTTCCTCTGGTCTGTTCCTCAGTCATCCAGAAATGCATCTGATCTTCTGTATCCCCCAACACCCCTGATAGAATAAACCCCAGTGATTAGTTGAATACATATAAGCTACACTACACATAGCAAAAACATGCTTTCAGAAGACCAGGACTTACCTACTGTCTCAGAAATTTGCTAAGGTTGTGAAACAAGTCACACAAAGGAGAGCACACCACTACCCACACAAGCCCAAAGTACATCCCTACAATTACAGGGCAGCCTTTCTAATCCCTACATTAGTAATACAACCAATCAGCATAACTTTCTACATCCTCTGAGCTCAGCACCTACACCTGTGCAAGAGTGGTACTCAGCTGATCTAGGCTGTTGGAAGCAGCAAAGCACCTGTTAAAGAAATCCTTTCCTCAGTGCAGGTTAAACCTATTACATTAATTCACCCAGCTCAATAGTTGCTTTCTTCACACCACTTCTGCCATGCAGACCAGTTCCCTCCCAGTCCCTTGCTAAACTGTGGGTAAGAAAACTTACTTTTCTATTTACCTGGACAAATAGGTGCAGCCATGGCTGCTCAACAACTCCTGGTCTCTGTGTCTAACGCAACTAGCACAAAGCACAGGAATGAATTCATACCATAAGCTGAGGCTGGGACCCCTCAAGCTCCTTTCACAACACCAACTCTGAACTGGTGAGAATGGCTTTAGTTAATGGCTGAATTTCAGCTGAAAACATGTGGAGGAAATGCTGAGCAATTCATTATAGCTACTAAAGACCCACTACTACAGTAGTAGATACAGCAGCTCACTAGAGCTACTGTATCAAACCCCCCAGTGTTTCTTGACTGAAAGGATACATATGTACTTTAAACTTAAAAGACTGTTAAAAGAGCAGTAAAGCTACAGAATTTAGGATTAAGAAACTGTAGCATCAAAGTTACTTGTCACTTACAAAGAAAAAGCAGCAGAAGGCGGCTAATCTCAGTGCTACCATTTGAGCTCTATTAAACCAGCCAAATGGAGCAGCTTTCTCCCAAATACCAAGCAAATAATAAACATGAAGTCTGAAACTGGAAGCATCAATAGTGCTTGAACAGAGACACTTTAAAATACCATTGGAAGTGCTTATTGCCACCACACAGGATACCACTCATTTTGCCTCTGCTGTAATAACAATACAGAAGTATATGCTCATCCTTATACAAATACAAGACTGATTACACATACAGAGAGTAGTCTCTTTCTAGGACACGATGCCATATTTGCACAGCCCTTTTCACAAATACTTTCAAATTTCAGCAGTACTTTAAGTATATTAGCGTTTGCTGTGTTCGGTGATAGCTTTTACATGCCTTTTATATTCGCAACCTGCTGCTCTGATCTGTTACTTGAAAATTAAGTGCATTTTTAATGGTGTGCAGCTGATTTACATAGGACAACAGCTCTGATTAAGAAATAAACTGCTGAGATTTGGAATTGAGGCCAGGATGGGGGAAGGAGAGGTGGTTACCAGGGGTCTGTGCCCTAAGGAGACCCCCTTAAAGGAACAAGCCATCAGCTGCAGCCCATCTCTCTTGGCCACCTCATGTCACACCCACATGACTGACACTGTGTGACCCCATGCAAAGGCACACTAAGGAGAGTCACGTATCAAGGGTGAAGTAAGCTGAGAGCTCTGCATCTTATTGCAGCTTGCCCTGCACTATAATGCCAACGTAAAAAAGTTGGACGAAGGGAATGTAGGTCCTCCTCTTCTTGAAGGAAGACAGCAAATAAGCTTTAAATAACCCACTCAGAAACCAAACCTCTAGGCTATTCATATCAGACATGAACAGTTGGACATACTCTTAGCAACACAGACTGGAAGTCTAAAAAGGGGATAAAGTGCTTTGTGAGAGGAGTCAGTGCTGACCCTTGCTGTGTTTTCAAAACTTCTGGTCAGATCCTACAGCTTGGCTTTACAGGCAGTATCATCATCACATGTAGCACACAGGAATAAACATAACCATGGTTCCTTTAACAGGAGTCTCTATTATCCAAATACACAGAGAGCCATTTGGCAGAAATCACCCGCAGGGCTTGTATATGATGTTTACCAACTGTCAGAGGATCTCTTTTAAACGACTGTCAGCCAAGGAGAACATACCTATAAGCAGTTCTTCCATAACAGATTTGTACCTTGGATATCAAAAATTATTAAAAGCCAAGTACATTCCAGTGGCCCAAGAAAAGCTCTGAATAAAAACAGGACATTTGCATCCAAGGGTAGTTTTCCACATTAAGCAGTCTGTTATCAAAACCAAATCCAACACACCTAACCTGGAGGAGAGCACTCTTCCACGGCAACAGATCCTGCTGCAGATGTAATAGGACTAATGATGTTCCAGCTTAAGAACACACCTGGAGAGTAGGAGGTGACTTATTTGGCAGAAAAAACATTCAATGAGATATGTGTGCTCAGTTCCTTTAATATTTCTTTGACTTGCTGTAGGAATGATACAGCAAAGAGCGAAGAGTATCTCTCCTAAAAAAAGATAATTCATTCTTTATGGCTGTTTTGACCTGAATATACAGTCTTCATGTCTGGAGAACAGGTACTCCTCACATGAACAAGAGAAACACCGAGTTTTGATCAAAACCAAAGCAAATTTCATTTCAACCTGTCTTACCCACAGAGCTTTACTTGAACACCTTTACTCCAGGTAACCTACAACTCCCTTATTTGTTAACTTTGTGTCTTACAAGACATCCATTTTTTTCTTTCAGCAAGATAATGTTTTAAGTTACTTTCACTGTATTAAACACATTGGACATTGTTCCCAGCAAAGTAGGCACTGAAGAGGACACAGGTCCGTTCTAGCTGTAGCAATTAGCTATTTACACTGAAAATCATAAAAAAGAACATACCTGACTAAAAAGAGACTGTTCAACCAAACCAATTTGTAACAAAGCCCAAATGTCACAGAGTCCTCGGGTGAGGGCAGTACTCTGTACAGGAGGAGCCCACTGACTTGGTGCCTTCACATCAGGCTGGCAATACTTCTAATATGAGAGGGGTGGATATTGCTGGTTCTGGGTATGACTGGGGGATGCAGTGTTTCCCAGTGTAACACAGGGATCTCCAGCAGTTTGGAGTCTCAAAGGAAAAAAGCTTACCACTAACCACACAATATGACAGCAACAGAGCTACTAATTCAGGAGAATTTGCACCCAATACCATGGCAAACTGTTCCCCTCCCATGATCCATCTGTACTACAGGTCAGGAAGAATGGACAGACTATTTACTAGTGTGGGAGATAACCACAACAAAGAGAAGGCAACACCATGAAAAAGGGGAAAATCAGCAGTACAAACTCACCCTCATGAGCAATGGAGGTGCCAGGACCAGCCTGCGTGGAAGGGGCTCACCTCTGGCACTTAACCCTAGCTATGCTGTGTTTCTGGAAAGTCCCATTAGGCTGCTGCACGAAAAGCACAATCCCAAACTGGAAACAGCATCTGGAAGAAGGCCAACAATGCATTTTAACTCTCTGCCTGCCTTGCTGCAGTATCTATCTCTTCTCTGTTTTCTGCGAACACATGCAAAAATAACCCCAAACAAGCCCAACATTATTCTTAATGACCAATTTTTTACAACCACCTTTCTCCCTCCAAAAATGGTATGAAAAATGTCAATGTGTTTGTCATTGTCCATTTCAGGTGCTTTCTGACCCCAGGAACTGACACTTGCAACCTGGACAGAGTTTGCTTTTCTGTGCCTTAGGGCAGGATCTACCATCACTCAGTTCCTTAATCACTTTACCCTGTGCATGGGTGATGAGATAGGTCCTGTCGGATCTTTTTTGCTGCAACAAAACTGACTGTACAAGGCAGTGAAATGGGTGACCTGGCAACCCCAGGAATGTGAATCTCCCTGCCAGCCTCCTTCCTACTAACAGCCCCAAGGCCAAGGTGATGGGCTTACCTGGTAGCCTATGTCAGCCTAAGGAGGGCACTCCCTAGGAGGCTCTACCTTACAGACCATGCCCAAATCTTACCTCTGGGCACCCAGATTCAGTAATTCCCACCAAACTCTATTTCACTTCTTTCCTCTCAGCTGCCCCTATGTGGTTCCCTCCTGCCTAAGTCTGATAAAATATGAGATCAGACCCAAATGAAAACATAGCACAAGTTTTCAGCCTGCAAGCGTTTGGCAACACGGGTGCTTCTGGCTGTAAGTAGACAAACAGACAGCTCTCTACATTGCCATTGTATCACACTGAACACACATACACACACCAACAGGCTAGAGCCCTTCCAGGCAGGACCATTGACAGGAATAGCTTTTCCTGTAGTGCCATCTTCTGGATTAGGGTGTAGGAACACTTTAGCTGAAATGGATTGATCAAATTATCTGTTAACAACTATTACAACAGCTTTAGACTATGAATCAATATTCAGAAACAGATATCTACAGATATCAACAGATTATCTACAATTTAACTCTCCATCAATTATGAGCTTTTAAATGACAAGATTTTGACCATTTTTTTCTGGCTCAATCTGCTTTGTGTTTTGAGCCACTGCAATCTTGCTTTTTAGATTTTGTTCTATTTCTCAGCAAACACGAAGGCTGCTTGCTTACAAATTTTGTGCCACCTCATGACTCTGGAGCACCTGATGATTCCCCAGCGCCAAGTGGAGTGAGAAAAGCAGGTAAAACCCTATTGATGGGGCCTGTATACCACTTTAACCCAATTGTCACCACAATGATGGTTGTAGTTTCTAGTCAGTTTGTAGATCAGGCTTTGTAGGTAAAGGAAGCAGGTAGGAGCTCCTTTCTCAGTGAAAGATCCCAACCTGGTTTATGTTGGAAGGGACCTTAAAGCTCGTCCAGTTCCAACCCCTGCTCCCACAGGCAGGGACCCCTTCCACTGGAGGAGGGTGCTCCAAGCCCCTGTGTCCAACCCGGCCTTGAACACTGCCAGGGATGGGGCAGCCACAGCTTCTCTGGGCACCCTGTGCCAGCACCTCAGCACCCTCACAGGGAACAGCTTCTGCCTAAGAGCTCAGCTCAGTCTCCCGTTCTGGCAGGTTCAAGCCATTCCCCTTGGCCTGTCCCTGCAGGACCTTGTCCAAAGCCCTTCTGCAGATGATCACTTTCAGCTCAAAACAGTGGATTCAGGAGAGTATTATCCATCACCTGTGCAGTGTGATGACCACAGTAGCTGACAGAAGAACTATGACTTAAATCTTTATTCTTTCCCCCACCTCCACTGTTTTTCTCTCCCTGACAGTAATGTTCTCTCATTCTCCTGCACACAACGATCACAAACACCTTCCTCACCTTCACTGAAGGATTTTGGTGTGCAGCTTCCATAGACCAAAACCCACCGACGTGAGGCCCCAAGGGGTCCTACCTCCAATATGGGCCCCGAGGGCCGTCACTGGGCCTGGCGGTCCCGTCCCTTCCCGCACCTCAGGAGAACGCAGGTTCCCCCTGTTCCCCCGTCCCTGCCGACCCGGGGAGAGGTGACAGATCCCGGGTACGGACAGAGCCAGGACAAGGCCGGGAGCGCAACAACGGGAACCCCTGGAGCCGTAATCCCCTTCGCACCCCCTCCCTCGGTGCCCCGCTCTGGAACGTGATTTCAAAACGTTATTGTAACAATTAATACAGATGTTCCAGCGTAATTCTGCCCGGATCCAACACAACACTTGTATCCCGGGAAGGCGGAAGCCGGGATGACTGCAGGGGTGCGCGTTGTGACAGAGACTCCAGGCAGCAGGAACGCCCTCCCCACAGAAGCTGACGGGAAGCAAACGGAGCCCAGGAGCCGCCGTGGAACGACCCGGAAAGAAAACAATAATCTGTCATGAACAGTAACGTGAGAGGGCAAGGACTGTGCCCCGCCTGCTGCCGGCCCGCCCTGTCCGATTCGGTCCTGCTCTGTTCTAACCTATCCTATCCCGCCGCGGAGTAAGATGGCGGCTCGGTTGTTCTGCCTGAGGGGATTGCTGAGGGCCGTCGGCCCCCGGCCCTTCTCTGCCCAGGCCAGGTTAGCGGGGCGCGGGGCCGGCGTTGGTGGGCACCGCCGGGGATAGAGCGGGCTTGAGGCGCGGGTCGGGAGGCGGCTGTGTTGGGGGGAGTGCCCTGGCGCCGGGGTCTGGCTCTGTGTGCGTGTTGGTGGGCTTGCACATGCTGTATGTATGTATGCACATATATATACTATGTGTATATATACAGGTATGTATATTATGTTAATATACATACGTGGTGGGTGCCCCTGTGTATGCATTTGGAGGGGTGTGGGTGTGTGCTATGTGTATGTGTAACAGGCAGATTATAGGCACGGGTCTATGTATATATTGATGTATGTGTATGCCTGTGCCTCCATTGCAGCAGGTAACTGGGGTCTGGTGTCCTCCAGGACTGAACCCCCCGTTCCCTCCCCCCGGTGCCCTGGGCTGTGGCCTGGTACCCCCCAGGCCTGGGAGCCCCCCTGGATACCCTAGGCTGTGGCATGGCCCCCCCCTCCTGCCTGCCCCAGGCCTGGGAGCCTGCTGAGCCCCCAGTGCCTGACAGGTTTGGGATCCCTGATGTATCCCATGATGGGGCCGACCTTTGCTCCACTTCCCATCCACGCGCCGGGAACATCGAGTCCCATAGTGGCAGCAGGTGACAGTCTGGACATACCTTCTCCTGGGAACACTGGACCCGTGGCAGCAGGGCACTTGGAATGGGGTTTTTGAGGAGTAGAAAAGCAGGGACACCTTTATGTCTCCTCTGACCTTTTAGGCTGTGTCTCCTAGGGCTGTGGTCGGTGATGGAACAACCTGGCCTCCTGTGTGCTGCATGGGCTGTGAGTCACAATTAAGTGGTTTTAAATGCAGCTCAGCAGCATCTTAAACAGCTTTAAACATAACATGGAGCTTTTGGGAGAGCCCAGCATGGAAAGCCTGTGCTTCGGGGTCCAAAGCAAGTTGCAGTAGCCTGATGCTTTCAGATATCACTAGGAGTAAATAGAATCTGTGTTTCAGGCACGTTTAATCCTTTGCAGCAGGAACAGCATGAGTAACTATGTGGCAGTAAATAAAGACCTTTGTCTCGGTAGTAGAATGAGTAAGTGTAAGCTCAGTTAAGCTCTGTGGGACTGCACAAAATTACTGTGCTGTGCTGAGGATCTGAGGAGAGAGGAACAAAACAGTTTGGGAAAGGAACAGTGAATGCTTTTTCCATTTAATGTATCTCAGCTCTGTATTTCTAATTTCTGGTGTTTTGTGGCAATAAAATAAAAGCAAGTCAAAGAACACAAAGAAATGACTTTTCATTTCAGCTCTAAAGTAATATGTCATCCTTGACATGCTAAGCCCCTTCAAAAGCTTCAAACTCTTCCTTGTTACTTTGTAATTGCACTTGCTTGGTTTCAGCTACTGACATCTACCATTGTTTCCGTTCTTACTTATTGTTAAAGGAGCTTTTTTGCTTTTAGGTTGGTTTGTATCAGAGTTTTGGGAGGATTTGCCTTCCTCTACAACAAAGATACTGAAAGCTAGAAGGAATTAAAAAGTATTATATTCAAGGATAGAACTATGCAGATATATAAGAGAATGGAGAGTATATTACCACCCTCAGATCATGCAAATCCATATTGTACTTGCTTATATTTTGAGTGTGTGAATTTTCAATGTCATGGGTTTGAAGGCTTTTGGGGGCATATAGAGAATAAACAAAACTGACCAAAGAGCGTACTTGTTCAATAAGTTACCCTTTCACTTTAAATTGAGCTGAGGTGCATCTTGGAGGTTGGGTGGCAGGGGGAGAAAGCAGTGTGATGATTTTTAGCATCTCTAATGAATAGAAACTTTATCCTCTCACCTATGTGTGTAGTATGATCAGTTTTAGTTTACTTGAAGTGTTAAGGACAAACTGGTCTTGCTTTAACACCTTTCATAGCCCAGTAAAGTACAGTGTTAAGCATTAGATTTATTGTGGGTATCCTTTAGACCTAACAGTGTGTAAGGCTTGGGACATGAAATATGTTTAACAATGCAGGTGTCCCCTTTCTTTTAATGGGTTATGTAAATGGGGTGTGCTAACAGATGCTTTCATTTGTCTTTTTTAGTCCTCTGCAAGCTGAACAGCATGGCACAAAGCGCCCTGAACCATCTTCTGCTAAAAGCTTGCTTGATATAGGCACTCGGAGGATCTTCTCGTCAGAACATGATATCTTCAGGGAGAGTGCCAGGAAGTTCTTTCAGGAAGAAGTGCTGCCTTTTCATGCAGAGTAAGATAGCTCTTACAAATTCTGGTTTGCCAAATAATGTGCATTTTTCCCCAAAAATGCTTTTTGGGGGTGTTAATATGACAGGATAAACAGGATTTTTGTTTTCATCACAACCTATTTTAATTTACTCAGTTAAAACAAACCTGCCTGTGAAAATCATACGGGGGGAGGGGAGGAGAAATCACACCTAAACAAAATTCACTGCATTGTTTGAGCTCCAGTGCAGGCAGTCTTGTCCTTAATCCTATGAGCAGACAAATGCAGTTTGCTGCGTCGCAGCAAAAGAGTCACTGCTTTTAGGTATTAACTCTGACACTAATGCCTTGGGGGTGAAATTAAGGAAACATTTCAGTTCTTGCTCTATTGCACTGCTTTTATCTAACAAGAGGCATTGACACTGTGTCTGGGTTATGTTGCAGTAGGTTTGTCAATAGGGTACAGGTAGGATGCTAATTATGTACTACCAGTGTAATTGGCAATTATGTATTACCAGCACATTTGCACAGAGTATCTTTGTTTACATTTCTGTCTCTTATTTTTTGCTTCCATGGAAATGTGTGGTCTTTGCACAGATTAGAAGCATTGTACTTCCATTGAACGAGAGCTGAAGGGTGGTTTTTTCCCTTATTTTAGTTATAGCAAATCATGTTATAGTAGGGGGAAGTAAATTAACTAAGAACTTGTTTTTGAAGAAAAAACATTAAGCTGCAGAAGTGTCTTTAAGCAATTTTTAGTTTACCTGAAAAATAGTCCTGCAAAAAACACCAGGGGTTAGAGAAGAGCTTGTCCATAGAATCCCAGACTGGTTTGGGTTGGAAGGGACCTTAAAGCTCATCCAGTTCCAACCCCTGCCACAGGCAGGGACCCCCTTCCACTAGAGGAGGGTGCTCCAAGCCCCTGTGTCCAACCTGGCCTTGAACACTGCCAGGGATGGGGCAGCCACAGCTTCTCTGGGGACCCTGTGCCAGCGCCTCAGCACTCTCACAGTAAAGAATAAAATGCAGTGCTGTCTCCATTGTTCATCCTGTTGCCCACCACCTGCAAATCCCATGGTGCCCTGACTGTCTGCTGGTGATGTTCCCGCTCTGTCACCCCAGGTTTCCTCCTGAGCTGTGCCCTGCTCTCAGACCGCCTTCCCAAAGGACAGCCCTTGTTGGACCAAGATCCCTGAAACACACTAACCTGGTCATTTATTGGGCTTGGCTCTTCTACACAGCCTGGCCTTGAACCCTTTGAGGGATAGGGCAGCCACAGCTTCTGTGGGCACTCTGTGCCAGCACCTCACCACCTTCACAGGGAAGAATATCTACCTAATGTATAATACAAATCTCCCCTCTGTCAGTCTAAATCATTCTCCTTTGTCCTATTGCTAGCCTTTTTCCAGGTTTCTTATTGGCCTCTTTAGGTACTGAAAGGCTTCTCTAAGGTCTCTCTGGCTCCAGAGCAGAGCTGCTCCAGCCCTTGCAACATCTCCGTGGCCTCCTCTGGCCTTGGTCCAACAGCTCCACATCCCTCTTTTGCTGCTGCCCCAGAGCTGGATCAGGACTGCAGGGGGGGGTCTCCCCTTCATGCAGCAGAGGGGCAGAATCCCCTTGCTGAGCTGCTGCTCAAGCTCTGGGGATGCAGCCCAACACACGGGGGGGTTCTGGACTGCAAGTGCACGCTGCTGGGTCATGCTGAGCTTCTCATCAACCGACACCCCCAAGTATTTCTTCTCAGGGTTGCTCTCAATCCATTTTCATCTCAACCTATGTCTGTATTTGGGATTGCCCCAACCCAGGCTTTGCAGTATTAATTACTGCACTTGCATTGTTCTTGAATCTCACTGCTAGATGAGTTTTCTGATGCAGCTCACAGTTTGTTTCCACAAACAGCTGAGGTGGCACGATTGAGTGGGTGGGGTGTTGAGGCTCTGGGGCAGAAATGGACAGCAGGAGGCAATGGAAACATCTCGCATCAGGGTTGCTGCCAGCTGTTTTTTTTTTCATCCTCCAACCATGACCTCGAAGCAGTATGCTTTTCCACTGAACAATCATATTCTATCCAGAAAAACACATGTTTTCCCTCGTCTTTTGTTAGAATGACTTCTAGTGTAGGTCTGTGAATGGGTACTGCCTCTGCTTGAGACTCATGAAGATCCAGCTAGCTTGCTGACAGAATAATTTGCTAGGCAAACTGGAATAAGTCAGACCTGTATTTTTGTATCACTTCAGCAGCTTATGAACAGTTCTTTTCTCAGACCTTTCGATTAAAGGAGGCTTAGTTTATGAAGTGGAGACAAGAATGGCCCTGAAAGTGGTGGTGGGAAAGCAAAGATGGTCATGAGAGAGGTTTGTTTAAGATTTCCCATGTCAGAACAAAAGGTCTGGGAATGAGCTTAAATATGTAGGATAAGATACTTGATTAACTGTGGATTAAGTTCTGTGGTATAGCTCTGCTGCACACAGGTGTGTCAGAGGAGAGGTTCTGGCCTAAACTATCTACCATAGAGCTTTAAAATTGTGGGTTAAAAAAAAAAGACACTAAAAGCAATCGCTGGGCCATTAATGTCTGTCTGATTTCCTGCTGAGTTGGCAAACTCCATAAAGAGGCACTGTTTTTCCAAGAGTAAGTGATTCCTGTGGTGGTAAAGTTTGCAAAGTGTCAGCAAATAAGCCTCAAGTATCTGTTCACAACCTTGAAACTTCCTTAAAGCAGTAGTTTACCATGGTACAGAACTGACCTGTGATAACTGCACAGGGGCTGACTTTATATAAAAGTGACTAATATGTTAATGCTTGGTTCTGATGAAGCAGTTCTCATTGGTAGAGTTGAAGTCTTTCACAAAAGATAGTGATGTGTTACACTCATTTTGTATGTGGGGAAAATGGAATTTCAGGAAGATAAACACCAGCCGGTTGTAGCTAAACCAGTCTGGTATTCAGTCCAATAGACAGCACTGCCTTTCATAGCAAGTCTTAAAGAGATGTCAGGTTAGATGTTGGAAGCAGGATGTTGTACAGTTGGTGCCCTGTTGTGTCCACAGTGGCATCTGTGGCCTTGAAGAATAAAAGAACTATTATTAAGCCATCACTTCTTAGCTACAAAATATCATTGTCCACATACCCTGCATGTTGTCTGCTGGTGAGACTGAAAGCCTCTTCCTATGCAGTGAAACCTGGCTGCAGGTGTTGCAGTGTGAAGCAGCAGCTGTGACAAGTAAGCAGTAGTACATGGGGGATTTAATGCATGGCTGTCCTTGTGCTCATTTTGCAGGTGGGAGAAGGATGGCCAGGTGAGCAGGGAGCTCTGGGAAAAGGCCGGGCAGCAGGGATTGCTGGGTGTTGCTATCGCTGAAAAGCATGGAGGCATTGGAGCGGATATCCTCTCTTCAGCTGTGGTCTGGGAGGAGCAGTGAGTATCACACGCTTTGGGAAGAATTTCAGTGATATTATCAAGAGACTGTTATTTTTCCGTGAGGTGCCCTCATTGTGGAATATGTTTGCTTACAGAAAATAATGTTATCTTCCTTGTGGAAATAATACCTTAGATCCTCTTGTTTTAAGTATTGTGGATGATTGTTTTAAGTAACAAATGTCATTGTGCTCCAGTGTTAGGGCTTTGGGGCTGGGAGAAGGGTTTTTGTTAGTCTGGTAAGCTATATACCCATTTGGCTGTGAAAATACATCCTATAAATAACAGTGCAAGTGCCTGAGTTCAGATTGTCCCAGACTTCTGTGTGGTGGGGCTTTCTTCATTGTTGGGTCTGTGTTGTAACAGTGTAAAGCTCAGTGTTTAATCCTCGTAGTACTTTTTCTGAACTTCTTCTTACCTACTCCCCAAGGATGTATGTTAACTGTACTGGCCCAGGATTCAGCCTTCATTCAGATATAGTCATGCCCTACATTGCAAACTATGGCTCTGAAGAGCAGATAAAACGCTTTATCCCCGAAATGATCGCAGGCAAGTGCATTGGAGCTATTGCCATGACAGAACCTGGGGCTGGCAGGTAAGCTAAATACTAAAACAATGGTCTTAACATTGTGTGCCGTCTATTGATTTGTCAGTGAAAGGAATTCCGAGCCTCCTGATTACATGGCCATTTTAGTTACTAGACAATACACTTGATTAGGTAGGACCTCAAAAACCCTTTTACAGTTTACAGCTTTGTCATTTTCAAGATACTTGGTCACAGTCCATTTCTGTATCATCCCACTGTGGGCAAATAAAGCTTTGTGTTCACTTTTATAGTCGCAGTTTATGGTTACTAACTTGCTTGTCATGTGAACATAATTTTAATACCCAAGGTAGTCAGGAGAAAATTACGTACTTCAGAAAGAGGGCTTGACTTTTACCATTAGCTTTTGTTGTGGAACAGAATGCCCTGTTTTCTCTCCTGTGTATCCTTTCAAACAGAGAAGCATCCCTCCTTGCCCATCATTATTGAAGGGCAGACAGCACATGTTCCGAGTAGACACAGCTGATCTGGCCAATTCCCAAAACAGAGAGGGACAGGTGAAAAGCAAAACTTGGTGTCATGCTTCTACAAATGGTAGATGTTGCCAGTGGCTTTTTACAGAACCCCCTGATAAGGGTTGAGCCTGCTTAGAAGATGAGGTTTTGTCTGGTGTTTATCATTTAAGGCATACTTGTGTAAGGGGATACTGACCCATTGGTGTTAGTGCTTATGACACCACCTTCCACAAGCAGACCCATTAAGACGGGACCTTCCTGTTCTTGTACAATTGCATGGATTTATCATCCCTTTCCACGTGCTTGTGGTTTGTGTGTTACACTCCAAGCTCTTTCACCATGTTTCACTGTCTGCATTTTCACTGATCCCATTCCTGGACAGTATAAAATTCCTTTCTTTTATATTGGGTAGAATTGAAGATGCAAATTGAAGCTTTCTCAATGGTTTCTTGAAGGACCTTTTGAATTTCATTTTAGTGACTTGCAGGGAATCCGAACATACGCAAAAAGAGATGGAAATGACTGGATTCTGAATGGGAGCAAGGTAAGTGAACAGACATAAGCTCCTGGTAGGCTTCGGGAAGTGAATGCATTTAAGACAGTGAAGGGTGTTTGCCAGTGTTATTATCTCCCTCCAGTCCATTCATTTTTGGGGGATTTTGTGGGTTATGCTGTGATGGTGGGGTTTTTTATTCTCCAGTTATTGTTTTTCCTGGGACTTGAGATGGTGCTGGCAATTTACAGGCCAAGTTATGGAAGGGTTTGAGTAAGTTATTTTTGTAGCTTTAAATAACCTTATCAAAAGGCCCATTTTCTCTTAAACTGGGCAGAAAAGGGGCGAGGGGAGAAAATAAGTTCTGCATAGAAATAAGCAGCACCAGAGCTGGTCTTTAGTACTGAGTCTGAACAACAAAACAGATGTACTATCACTGTGAAATCTTCTGTGGCCCAAGTGGAAACTTGCATTGCCATAATGCAGGCTGTGGAATCTTTATTCAGGAACCCACTGGTTGTGTTAGGAGAAAGAACCCAAGTGGATCAGATGCTCTGTGTGTGTTGTCAAGGTGTTGCAAAGCTGGCAGCGTTAACCTCTACTTCACTGCCATAATAAAAAAGCAAATGGAAGTGTGGGTTCAACAGGGTTTTTTAAAGCTATGAAATGTCTTAATCTTCTTTCACCCCGCTTTCTTTTGTACTCCTGCTGATAACATGGTACTGATAGAGACTTCTGTCCTTAGGGGAATTTCCAGGGGTGAGAATGTGTGCAAGGAAATACTTATGTATAGGTGTTCAAAAGCATATTTGCTCATGCTGCACCGTTGAGGCCAAGCAGGACAGATAGCTCATTTCTTTAGCTGGAGTTAAGATGGATCACTTTGGCAGGTTCATAAGTCATTCTGCAGGGTTCTAATAAGTAGTTGTGACAAGAACCCATTGATAGTTTTGTATGTTATACCCTGCTAATTTAATTTTCTAGGAAAGAGATCCTCTGTGTTCATTTAATCTCTACATTCAATACCATATTCTGTCTTTATCATGGGACAGGCAAAAGAAACAGACATATGCATTTAACTTCGTACTTCTGACCCACGCAACACTTCTCAAACTAATTCCTACTTTCACAGACCTGGTTTCAATACATTTAAATCTGGAAGCTTTAAAGTCCTCTGGACACATACAGCTCACCCTTGAAAGAGCCAATGTCATTCTTCTAGGCATTGTTGCTTTATTCCAATTGCATTTTTTACAGGTATTTATCACTAATGGTTGGATGAGTGATGTAGTGATCGTGGTTGCAGTTACCAATAGGGAGGCCCGATCTCCTGCTCATGGGATCAGCCTTTTCCTGGTGGAAAATGGAACAAAAGGTTTCATCAAGGGACGCAAGCTGAACAAAATTGGCTTGAAAGCTCAGGTGAGTTCCTGCCATCCCTAACAGGTAGCTTGGAGGAAGTCTAAAATCACTTCATGCCTGGCATTAGCTAAATAAATATAAAAACTGTGATGCTATTCAAGTTCTTAGTCTTTAGAGCACAAGCGATGTACATGCAAGGTATGATTGCTGAGTTTGGCTACGTAAGTCTGAAGCATTCAGTGAGTAAGGAGAGACTCGAGGAACCTGAGTTTGTTCGTTCTGAAGAAGCCTGGAAGTACAGGATCTTTGTTGGCGTCTTCAGCTTACCTAACAAGTGGGCTGTAGAGGTGGTAGCACCTGATTCTTCTCACAGGAGCCTAGTGAGAGTGGCAAGGGACACAAGTTACATTAAGGAAAACTCTTAAGTAGGTATTAAGAAAAAAAAAGATGACCATAAAAGTGATCATACAGTGAAACAGGGGGCCAGGGAGGTTGTGGAGCCTTCGTCTTTACAGCTTTGGGAAGAAGTGGATGAGGCCTTCAGCTGCTTGCTTTGCTGGAGCTGCTTTCAGAAGGAGAGAAACAAGGTGAGCTTTGGAGGACTGTTCCAACCTAAGTGGTTCTATGATTTCAAATTCAAGTGTGCAATAGCAAGAAAAAAATGAGGCAAAGGAAGTGGAATGAAGAGATGAGGATGTCGGGCTCTGAATGATTGTGTTTAAAATCCTCTTAGGACACAGCAGAGCTGTTTTTTGAAGATGTGCGGTTGCCAGCAAGTGCCTTGCTTGGAAAAGAGAACAAAGGCTTCTATTATCTGATGGCAGAGCTCCCTCAGGTAAGAGGAACTGAGTGTTTGCTGCCTGTAGGAAGAATACAGGATGATTTTGTCATCATTAGAACCTGCCTCAGTCTTGATGACTGTGCATCGTGGGGAGCCACCTTGGGCTCAGAATTGGGATGTCTGTAGGCAAGACTGTGTCGGTAACTGCCGCTTAACTGGAGTACACAGCTCCTAGTGTTAATGGTGCAGTTCTTTGAGCATTGATAAAAACATTGCTATCCCACCAGCTCAGCCCTATCTCTCAATCAATAGCCCAGCTATTGAAGAAGCTGAAGGCACAGTATTTAAAAGAGCGTACCACAGTTTCCCTGTATAATTCTATCACAAAACCACTTTGCTTCAGAAATTAAATACAGCTTGGAGGTGTCAGATGCGTTTGGCTTTCTCTTTAAAGAAACAAGCAAACACTGCTGTTTTAGCTCTTACACCAGTAGCAGCATATTAAAGATAAAAGGAACCCTTTTCTTTGTCCCTATAGCAAAGTAAAGAAGTTGCCAAAATACCTTGCTAGTGGAAATAACAGTTTATGACGTAGTTTATGAACTTTTGTAATTATTTGAGAGGCTAAAGAAGCAATGTGACTGCTTTGTCAAAACTATGACTTTGTACTTGCCTTATCTGTTAGGGAACCTGTTTATGTAATTTTATGCCGTGAGCAAGTACAAAACCTGATCAAAGGAAATGTTTTACTGCTTTAAAGAAATAGATGCATTCATGAACAGGTTCAATATGATGCATCAGATGATTTCAGTGGTGCTAGAAGCAGTTGTTCTGTACTTAGTTCCTGTTTTTCAACATGTTATGAGGAAGGAAAAAACAGCCAGGGTTTTGGTTGTTTTTTGGTAGGTTTTGGTTTGGTTTTTTTTGAGCTGTCCTATTGAAATGGTTAAATACAGTTGTTCTTTAACCTCAGCGGTGAAAACCAAGGATTGAACCAGAATTTGGTGTGAATTTTTCAGTCTGCATGAGTCCTGTGGTTGATTTATAGCTATTTTCTGAGTCATTGTTGTGATATTATACTACCCTGGAAAAGACTTAACAGAGCTTCAGGCAGGAGGCATTTGTCCCACTCATTAATTTCACTAATGCAATGTGTCTGGTTTGATACTTCATGTGACTTCTGCCCCCCTCCCTTAATGAACAACACTGAACATCTGTGCCCCAGTTGTGCCTCTGATATGGAGAAATGTAGGTCTCATTCAGCTGGATTCTGTAATTTGTGTTTCAAAAGGAAAGACTGCTAATTGCTGACATGGCTCTTGCCAGCTGTGAATTCATGTTTGAAGAAACAAGGAATTATGTGAAGCAAAGAAAAGCTTTCGGGAAGACAGTTGCACACTTGCAGGTGAGTTTGGACTGAGAAACTTGTGGACAGATTCCAGTGTGCTTTTGCTTTATATGTGAAATAGGGAGCAAAGGAAAATCACTGGGCTGTTTTCAAAGGACTGTTTGCACAGTTCCACTGCTGGACCATGGCTGTTGTTTGCTTCCATGCCCAACACCACAAAAGCCTTAATGTATGTGTTCAGTTAGATACCTCCCAGCAGTGCTGCTTTTGGAAGTGAAACGTGCAAGCCAAAACAGGCTTTTTGCTGTTGGTGAGACAAAATCACCTTACTGCTCTTAGGCTTGTGTTTTACTGTCGGAGGCCTTAACCACAGGGTCTGTTACACCTGTGTATGTGTATGTATCTGCCTGGAGTTCTGCAGACTGCAGAAGAGCTTGGTGCATGTGCAGGTGCTGTGTTCCTGTGCACACAATGCATTGCAGAAAAATGAACTTCGAGGCTGATGCTGGGAGCTGCTCTTAGGCAGTAATCTTGCTGCCTGCATACAAAGGTGTTTGTATTCAGCTTTATGGGTATTATAATGAGATTCCTCAGCTACCAGCTAGCTGGGTATTCAAGTGACTGCATATAAAAGTGTTGGATCATTCTCTGTAAGCATACCTCACTCCTGACAGTGGTAGTTAATTGTGATTTGAGACAATTCTGCCTACACTCTTTAGTTGCAGTCATAAAACAGATGTTGCTTTCCGCAGTACTGCGATGTTCGAACTTCCCTGAAAACCATGTTAACTGTTAGGGCTGGAGCAGATCAAGCTCCTGCACATTTGGTTTGTAGGACAAAAGTGATTCATATGGGTTGGAGGATGTTGTTGAGACTTCCTTTGTCAAAATCAAAGCTTTAGCTGTGAATAGCAGCAGAATCAGGCCCTTTAGAAGCTGGACTGCTTGGTGTCTTTCAGAAAATTATGATTTTCATGTGTTTCTAAAGCTAACATTCAGAAATGTAGTATATGCAGCGTGCAGCTTTAACACAAAAGGTACATATTTTACCTTTTCTGTAATGTAGGTAAGGGATGCTTCCTAATTCTGATAGTTCACTGTGAAGAGGCCTCCAAAATAATCCCCTTTTTTTGGCTAGCCCACTACCAACCACCAGGTGGCAAATAAACTTAATGATATATATTATTTTTGCTGAAGTAATCCATTCCTGCATATCTCTTTCGTTTCCTTTTTGTTGCTGATGGCTAAAATATGCATATAATGAAAAATCCTTTCTAATTAGAACTCTGCCTTGTCTAATTCAATTAGTCATGCCACAGTACAGTGTTTGAAATCAAATCTTTGTAATAGCAGACAGGTCCATTATATTTCTTGTCAAGGGAAGCAAGAAAATATTTTATATATATATATATAAAATGTATATATGTACAGTTTCAGAACTGTGAGGTTAGAAATCTATTGTTACTGAGTGCTGGTTTTATCCCCTTCCTACCAGAATGACACAAAGATGTGTGGATGTTTGTGTGGCCTGGCTTTACAGAACCTTAGCAATGGATTTGTTTTAAGTTTCTTTAAGCTCTTCTACTTAGAGCCTCTTCCAATGTGACTGAACTCAGTGTTGAAAAACGTCCTGATCTAAAAGTTCCTTTGGTTTTGCTTGTGTCTCTTTGCATATGACTTAAACTCTCAAGAACTGAATGCATAGAAGAAGCTTTCAATAGATGATGAAATGATACTAATTGGGGAAGTTGGTGGCTCTATGAAGTGAAGGGACATTCCCCCACAAGAGGGAGCCGAGAGGGACAGAGCACCCAGTGCCTCCTACTCTGTGCTCTCCAGGAATTTGTGTCCAGTTTTTGGGGTTCAGGTTCTTGTAAAGTCATGGTTTGAGTTGATGTTGAGAAGTAAAGGGCTGTAATTTCCTCTAATAAGATTGGTAACGCCATAACTGTATGGAAAGTAAGCTGTCTTCTGGTGTACAGAGCCGAAGCGGTTTGAAATGGTGATTTCTAACATAAACCCTTTTAGAAAATGCTCCATTTTCTACTTCAGGAATCACTTATAACTGTCCTACTTCTGCTCTTTCTTTGTCCATTTCCAACATCAGACGGTGCAACACAAGTTGGCAGAAATGAAAACACAGATCTGTGTGGGCCGAGCTTTTCTGGACAACTGTTTGCAGCTGCATGCAGATAAACGTCTGGACTCCCCCACAGCTTCCATGGCAAAGTACTGGTATGTGGTTACTTGTATGATCTTGACAGGAGGCTGATAAAAACACTGAACTGTTCAGATCTGCTGAAAAGATAACATTGCTGCCTGATTAATAATAATGTAGTCAGCTTCTAATACAGACCACTAGCTTTAGATTTAATGGTGTAGCCAACAAAAATCTTTGTTACATTGAAAACCAGTGTTGCTTGAACAGATCAATTTCCAAACAATAGTGTGCTTATAAAACAGGCTTCCATTAATAACCAGATCAGGACTCAGCTTTAGCTTCAAGTAGAAGTGAGTATTTTGTTGGTATTCAGGCAAACGTTTATGTTTCGCTGTAGCAAATTGTTGTTGAAGTTTTTTGGAGGGTCTGTTTTTCCTTTTTTAATGGAGAGTGTTTGGTTGGTTTGGTTTTTCTGTAAAGCACAGGTTTATTTGGAGCTCATATGATTATTAAACATTAATGGGTTAATTTTACTTAGCAGTAGCCCTTTTGCCCACCCAGTTTCTGAAGCTAGCTGGTTTGGGAAAGAAATAGTTGGCTATAGCTACAGCTGTAACTGAGAATAAACAGTGCTTTCCTTTATTGGCCAGAACTCCTCCTTCCTCTCCCTGTACTTGGTGGTGTTATCTGTTAACTTACATATAACCAGAGAAAGCTGGATGAGTAGAAATATCTAAGATAGTGACACATAAATTTGTATAGTTTTCTTTCTGCTTGCAAAGATGGGAGGAAGAAAAAAAGCACATCAGACATGAATAAATGCTTTTATGGAAGATGCACTGGTTTACAGCTCCTAGAAATGAGCAGAGAATACTGAGGAAATCCAAAGAGAGTTTTTACAGTGAAGGAAGTGTTTTGATTGAGTGCTGTTCTTGGCAGTGATTACCTAGAAGTACCAGGTACATAAGCAGAGACATTTGGTTTTGAGGAGGAGGAAGCAACTAGTGCCAGCTCAGATATGTAGACTTACTTCCTCAACAAATTCCCCAGAGCGAGCCATCTGAAACTCCCCTACATTCCCAACTGTTTAGTGGCACAATTTGTTATGGATTTCCCCTTTCCCTAACGGAGTCTAGAAAATGCCAGAATGTAGAATTGCTTTATTCTGTATTAGTTCAGGGGACTGTCTCCAGTTAGTTTTGCTTCAAACCTTTTGTATAGTCCTCGACTTAAGTTAGAGCTTTGAAGAATGTTAAAGCACAGTTTGTGCATTTCTTTTCCAATATGTGATGAAAGGTCTGAAGGTTTTACTTTGTGGTGACAGTTTGTATTGTGTACCTAAATTAATTTGAACATATATTTAGGAAAGAGAGTTGCAGTAGCTCACTGCTGCAGACTAAAAGTTCATATAATAAACTGTAAGGATTTAACTGGATGAGGGAATGGTTTGGAGAATAGGAGAGCAGTAGTTTGAAGAAGAGGACTCTTACATTCTTCATTGAGAAGAAATAGACTTGAGTTGTTTTCTGTTCCTTCTCTGAAAGTTACATGGTTAGAAAGTGTGTGTGGGAGGGTTGGTGTCCTTCAACTGTAGCTTGACCTTCCAGTGCAGTTCAAATCTTTGTTTTGCAGTTAAATCTGAATTTTTGCAGCAAGAAATCCTGTTTAAGAATTACAGTATTTTGTAGAATTCAGAACTCTAACATCTGTTGGGGAAAATAAATTATGCTCAGGTAATGGATATAAGGAAGAAATTCTTTCCTGTTAGGGTGGTGAGGCACTGGAATGGGTTGCCCAGGGAGGTTGTGAGTGCTCCATCCCTGGCAGTGTTCAAGGCCAGGTTGGATGAAGCCTTGGGTGCCATGGTTTAGTGTGGGGTGCCCCTGCTTATGGCAGGGGGGTTGGAACTGGATGATCTTAAGGTCCTTTCCAACCCTAACTATTCTATGATTCTATACTCAAGAGCATCGTGGTGTGTTGCTAGTGGGAGTGTAGGGGGCAGCCTGTGATTGCTGTTCCTTTTTGACAAAGCTGAGAGATTTGGTAAGAAAAGAGACTGTATCAACCTGCTTTACAGAAGAAATACCTGTAGCTGTGAGAAAGGTAAGCAAGCTTGTCTGTGTATAGAATAAAAGGTTTGGTTCTATTTTTGACTTGCTCAGTTATCTGTGTATCTGGTGATGTTTCATAGCATAACATTCTTCTAAAAAACAATTTCTTTTTTTGGCTATTTAAGGGCTTCTGATCTCCAAAACAGCATAGCTACTCAGTGTGTGCAACTGCACGGAGGATGGGGGTACATGTGGGAGTATCCAATTGCAAAGTAAGTGTAGCATTTCGGACTTGAATGATGAAAGATTACCAGCAAACTAAAAGGAGGCACCCCCTTTACATCTACTTGTCAGTTGTTTAATGTTTAGAACTGATTTACTGCCCCTTTTCCCATAGTGTTTATTGAAAGGCAGTCTACTGTATGGATGTTTGCAGGAAGGCTTTGTTTTGATTCTGCAAATAATTCATAAGCTGATGAGCAATTATCTATATTATCATCTGTTTTCCACAAAATAGAAGTTGGTTTTTTAGAAGAAAATGTTAACTGTAAAAGAAGGGAAGCAATGTAAAACTAAAAACGAGGAGAGGTAGTTAGCATGTTTTATCTGAAATCAAATGCATGCGTCTGAAGGAAGGAAAACCCGTTGGTCAGTCTAAATCTTGTGTAATACTCTAGCATAATAAATTGCCTAAACAAGAGTATGACTGACTACATTAAGCTTTTTACATCCTTTTTAAGTAAAAAAGCTCAGAGATCTGTATGTATAAAGAGGATTTTGCTATTCCAAATTTGTGGCTTGCTTTATGAATTTAGGAATATTTATGGAGTTTTTATATATTTCCTTGTGTATTACCTGTGAAGATGTGTTTCCTTTTGTGTGTGTGCCATTTGCCACACTAAGAATTTTCTGGAGCTGATTTTAATAAAGCAGAAAGAGGATGTGATCTGATAGGAGGAATAGGAAAACCAGGAGTGCTGTGCAGTTGTCATAAGAAACAAACTAAATTAGTTTAACTGAGTAGGTTTGACTTTTCTTAAAATTATTATTATAAATATATTGAGTGTGAAATGTTGCTTTAAAATAACCTTCCTGCATGTTTTTAATGAGTATAATTTGTGAGTGTCCTGCAGACTATCTAAGTTGGAAGGCCAGCAAGTCCAGTTTAGGGTGTCCTCAAACTGCTGCTTATCTGTGTGTGCAGTAGTTGTTCATACAGGGTTTTATTATCCCCATGGTTCAGCAACATGCCTGTTTCCAGAGGATGCTGTATTGCTCCTGGGCTGCTCTCTGAATAATGAAGCAGAATTAAGATGGAAAAGCAAGCTGTCATTGTCCTGTGTGCTCTCACCAGCTGTGCATGTACTGGGGCCCGTTCCAGCACAAGAATGGAAATGGTTTGGCTGCATGCAGCTTTACGGCTGCTGGCCCAAGTAGAGCTGGAGCTGGTGTCAGTAGAAGGCTGTAGCCAGCTGATGTGAAAACCATAGACACTTTCTTCTCCTCCCAGGGTGTTTGAGGCCCACCTCAAAGAACAAACTGACAGCACCATTAGCAGTCCTCTTGACAGGATCAAACAGGCATTAGAGCAATTTACCACTATCAGATTGGCTCTGCAGGAGTTGTTTTTTAAAAACAAGGAAGCACCTGGGTGTAGCAGTTCACGCAGGTGTACTGTTCTGCAGGATAAGTGTCATGGGGGAGTGGGGGTTTTGGTGTCTGGAGCTGGGTTAATGCTTGGGTGCTGAGAGGAAAGGAGGGAATAAGAATTGGGAGAGGAAGAGTAGTAAGAGTCTTGTTTTATAGAGTTTTATTTGATTAATTTATTTAATGTAATTCTTTAATTAAGGGGGATAGTGGTATCTTTTTATTCGGATTGTGTGTCCATTCTGAAGAGGTGTTTATGATCTTCCCTTTTTGTTGTTTTTTCCCTTCAGAGCTTTTGTGGACTCTCGTGTTCAGCCAATCTATGGTGGCACCAATGAAATAATGAAAGAACTTATTGCTAGAGACATTGTCAGTGACAAGTAGGGCAGGTGCTTACTAGTTTGAAGAGTCTTCCCAGAATCCTATATATTAATATATGGTATAATATCAGACATCAGAATGTAAGTAAAATTAAATGTGGTATAATTGTATACCTTCAAGGAAGTGATACTATTAAAAACCAGTAACAACAGTGTGCTCTATGCAGAATATCTAATATTAAATGACTTTTTAATTTAAGTCTCTTGGGACAACACAGAGTAATCCTGTGGGTTCCAGCAGGCGGTTCCGTGTCTGGGACATTATGGGTAGTATTTCAGACTTGATGCCATTATACAGATCCAGCCCTCGCTTTTCAGACTCACAGCTGCAGGGAAGCCACATTCTTCACAAATGAATAGAAGTTATATTAGCATTTATCACTGAATTTGTATTCCCCTTTGATAAACTTAACTACCGTCACTGTACAGTATGGGGAGGGAGTGTACAGCTGACCTCGATGTTTACATGTAACCCGAGCTGCCTTATTTTGATTCCTTTCTTCCAATAAATACAATAAAGCATTTCTATGCAATCCTACCGTTGTCTGCATTCCTTTAAAGCCTGAGGGAGAGTCGCTTCCTCTCTGCCCGTATTCTTCTCAGGGCTCCGAGGAGGAGTTTTGAGGAAGAGGACTGTGAGGCTGGTGAATGTTATCGAACATTCCCAAGTTATACACGCCATAAACAAGCTGGAAAACGTGGGTTTATCACTATTTACGCGCCGGCGATTGGATCTGCCCTCTCAGCCCCAAGGCTCGGCTTTCTGCCCGCCGTCTTCCACTCAGCGCCCCGCCTTAGGACCCCGCCAATGGCGGGCAGCAGCCCCGACGCAGAGCTCCGCCCCCGGGGGCTGCTGATTGGTACCGCTCCTCCCTTTGCTGGGGGAGGCTCCGCCCCTCTCGCCGCGCTGCGCTTTAGCTGGGCGCGGACTCTTCAACAGCGGCAGTGGGAGCCGCGCCGGGAGCAGTGCGGGCCGCAGCGAGCAGCGCCGCCGGGGACGAGCCGGCGGACGGAGGCAAGCGCTGGGCTGCGCTGGGCGGGTGCGGGGCCGTCGCTGCGCGCCAGCGGGAAGCACCGCGCTAAGGCGCGGAGCAGTGGCGGGGGGGGGGGGGAGAACGCGGGGCCGGGC